>JBBPDA010158715.1:0-18678 GCA_037974385.1 Arnoldichthys spilopterus | reverse complement strand
TGATGGGTTAAATGCAGAGGTTGCATTTCGTTGTGGTGCTTGAGTGTGTTCACAATGACAAATGGTCACTTTCACTTTATGTATCTTGCTTAAACTCGATTTCAGTTTTTTTAATGGTATTATAAGCCTTGATATGCAGGCATGACGCATTTTGCAGTCACTAGCCCTCTGCTCCAGATGCACAATCTTTCAGTGTGTTGGATTTGATCAGTTCTGCCATCCTCTAGTGTGTCCGCAGGGGTCAGTTGCTGACCACACATTATAGGGTTTTTAACCACCACATTAGAATGTAATACCTCCAACAGTCTAAAAATCCCACAGCAGCTGAACTCTTAGGTCACTTTTACAGACAACTGTTTATTCTGTTTGGAGAGCTGAGCTGTTTTGATGAGCATATGTGAAAACATCTGGCCAGCAACATTCCTGCCTTATAATACCTAGAACACATGTGCCAGCAATCTGGGAAATGTGATGTGACTGACAGAGAAAAAGCGTCAGTCTGTTAAATGTCAGAAGGGAATCTTCTTTGCTTTATAGTGATTGACTAATTCCTGACACTGCATTACAGTTTTACGCATTTCGCTCGTCTTACCTAGCCAGAACTCATCCTCCAGATTCCCAAAGCCAGTCCTGTAGTCGCTCCACTTTCTGGAGAAATCAGTCAGACCATTTTGGCGACGCTGAAATACCTAAAACAGAACCAATTAACAATCAGTTAACGTTGTTACGACCCTGTATGTGGTGTTCTAAATTGCAGAGCTAGGCCGACTGGTCGCCTCTAGGGGGAGCCGTCTATAAAGAACACCCACCTGAGGATGAAAACCGGTGGGGAGGGGAAGAGGTGCTTCCACTTCTAACACATGGACTTTTAACCTCGTCCTCTTTGTAATCATGGTTCCTGACACTGTTGGTGGCTATTCTGAGATCCCGTATGTATTATATCCTAGTCAAGGTGAGACTAGTAACTTTATGAGATCCCGTATGTATTATATCCTAGTCAAGGGGAGACTAGTACGTTTATGAGATCCCGTATGTATTATATGCAAGTCAAGGTCAGACTAGTAACTTTATGAGATCCAGTATGTGTTGTATCCTAGTCAAGGTGAGACTTGTAACTTTATGAGATCCAGTATGTGTTGTATCCTAGTCAAGGTGAGACTTGTAACTTTATGAGATCCAGTATGTGTTGTATCCTTGTCAAGTTGAGACTAGTAAGTTTATGAGATCCAGTATGTGTTGTATCCTAGTCAAGTTAAGACTAGTAAGTTTATGAGATCCAGTATGTGTTGTATTCTAGTCAAGGTCAGACTAGTAACTGTATGACATCCAGTATGTGTTGTATTCTAGTCAAGGTCAGACTAGTAACTTTATGAGATCCAGTATGTGTTGTATCCTAGTCAAGGTCAGACTAGTAACTGTATGACATCCAGTATGTGTTGTATCCTAGTCAAGTTGACACTAGTACGTTTATGAGGCCCAGTATGTATTGTATCCTAGTCAAGGTCAGACTGGTAACTTTATGAGATCCAGTATGTATTGTATCCTAGTCAAGGTCAGACTGGTAACTTTATGAGATCGAGTATGTGTTGTATCCTAGTCAAGATCAGACTATAGAACACCGTCTATATTAAGATGTATATAATTTGTAACTAGAGGAAGAAAGTATTTGTGTTTATTGTAGGGAGTGAGCGAAGATTTATGTGTTTTTGGTTTCTTTTCTTTTGTTGAGGGAACGCAGACTCCATCTTACTTTGGATGTGTTTTTGTTTGTTATTTTCTATCAATTTCCTCCTCCTTATTTACTTAGTCTATTTATATTGGGTTTCCCTGTCAGAGGAGCTTTGGCTCCCTCTGGTGGCCGTGAGCATTCTGCATCGCCAGAATATTAAGCGGCCTGGCCACGCCCCTCCCAGGTGGTACTTGTTTAGGGGACATCAGGGCAGGCATAAGAAGGAATGTTAGACCCAAACTAAGTTGCGAGGTTTTGTATGTTCACTCTGCGAACTCTTGAGTGTTTTTGGATACTTGTTACTGGTTTTCTGGATTTTGACTACCTTTTGGCCTTTTGGATTTTCTCTTGGATTTGCCCTTGTTATGCCTGGTTGCTGGTATTTTGACTTCTGCTTGTTTTCCACTCTGTTTTTTGGATTGCCTTTGATGCTTCTGTTTGCCGTGTTTTTTGACCTTGGTTCTGAAGACCTGAACTTTGCAAATAAAACTTTTCAATTTACCAGCGCTTGTGTCCAGAAATCTTTCGAGGATCTCCGAATTTTTAAAATTACCTTTATTCCTATTTTGTGTTAAATGGGTCTTTTGTCTCCGATATCGATTATGAATAAAACACACTGGATTATGACACCATTATATAACAATCTTGAAATGGCTGAAACCTACTGATCTCTTGTGCTGGAATGGTAGAGCTGTAAAATTATGCCATAGAAGCACTGTGTATTAGCGGATCAAGGCAAGTAAAATTGTGGTATAATCATGAAGAATTTGTTCTACTTTTATAAGGGGCTTCTTAAACAAATGGCATTCACCTAGGATCAACTGAACTGCTGAAATGTGCGGATTATGGTGAATTTTGACATTGCCAAAGTGACAAACTGTTCTGCGGTTTGCCAAGCTGTTAACAATGCTAGCCGTGTTATCATTTGTGCCCCATTCAGCTCCACTTGGCTAGTTTTAATTATTCCGTTCAACATTGGGCGATGAACCGGAAATTTTGTTTGCCCTTTTTATATTTTAATGATGTTACAGTGGAAACTCCATCTCCTCTGTTAATGCATGAATTCCTCATATTAGTTTCCCACATTTGCTAACAGTCTCTTCTTCAGACTCTATAATAGTCTGGTCAGAGTAGAACGTTAACGTCAGTCATTTCCTTTTTTTCAGTTTTGTCCCTTCCTATTTTGTTACCATGGTCAAATCAAATCATCACCTGGGTTTTGGAGGATGGAAGGGTTGAGGGTGTTGCAATGCTGATAACACAGAAGGCTGCAGCATAATAGCAATAGAGTTTAATGGCCATACAGCCATGACACTCACAATCCAGCCCCCATCATCAGTGGTCATGTCGCAGTAGACCTGCACACCCTGGCTGGGGTCGCGGTTGATGTAGATGGTATAGACTCCACTCAGAAGCTCGCCATTTAGGAGATGCTGTGCACAGTTCTGAGGCATGGCAAACAATCGGTTTCCTGAGTGAGGAGGGAAATTGGGAAAACATCCATCATCAAGAAGTAAAGGCTGGCAGAAAACGAAGCTGGTGGAAGTGGCAGGCGAAGATTTGACAGAAAATAAGATGTGGTAAACTACAAGAATTCAAGAAAAACAACCCCAAAGAAAACAAACTAGAACAAAGAAGCTGTAGTGTAGTAAGAGGACAGGAAGAAAGGAAACGACTTCAACACCTCTTATGAGTTACCCATAGAATAATTAAGGGTTAATAAAAAGACAACATGGCAAATATGAAAAAGTTGGGATTCAATTACATTTTTGTTTCTTAAAGTCGCCCCATTGTGTTTTAACCACACAAACTGACGTTTGTCTGCAGTGAGGAGTTATTTTAAAGTGTAAAATGAAAACCTGTATTATTAAATATGAAATATTCAGACCAGGGCTGAGGCATCTCCAACACGTGCCCACTTGAATTTGACCATCACGGCTTCCAAATATTCTTCATTTTTTTTCATATTTTATGTCCGTGTGGGTTTATATGCTGTACCTGTGGTGAAGGAAGTGGAGACAATGGCGCTGGTCTCTAGGCCTCTGGCTGCCTGTAGGCGGACAGTGTACTCTGTGGTTTCCGCTAGCCCCTCTAGCCGCATCCACGTGTCCTCAGCATCCAGGATCAGCTCCTGCAAAGCGTCACAAACATGGACGTTTTTTTTCTCATGAGTAGTAAACCTAAGGTCCTTGAGTCTAAGTTTTTTTCCCATTGTTCGATATGGGAAATGCTTTGTTTCCATGAAAGATGTCATCATAAAATAAAATTGTCATTGAAAAATATGACGCATATTTTTTTATACAGTCAATTCCTGGTTTAAAGTTTGGTGGCCTATTTATTTAAATATATATAGTTAATTAATTCGTTATCATGCTTAGAATTGTTTCACATCACAACAATTTAAAGAATTATATATTCATTCATTACTATTCTATATAATATAATATAGTGATGTAAAAGTGACTATTTGTCATTGTGAACACACTCAAGCACCACAACGAAATGGGACCTCCCCATTTAACCCATTACAAGTGGAGCAGTGGGCAGCTATCAACAGCGCCCAGTGAGCAGTGTAGCAGGACAGTACCTTGCTCAAAGGTACCACAGTAGTGCCTGGGCAATGTCCTTACCACTAGGCCTCCACTGCTCGCTATACAATATAATATATAATATCAGAAAGTTAAATATTGTTTAGGATGCCAAACTGTTCACAAGCAGACTTGACCATAAAATCCTCCCACACTTCTTCAAGGTAAAACCACAGGCAATAAAACAAGGATTTATACACTGTCCAGGGCCCAGCATCCCTAAAGCCCTGAAGTGAAAAGGTCAGCTCAGCTGTAGACAGGGCTCTCAGTGTTAGGATTTTTCTGCCTGAATGAAGAATGAAGACACTTCCCAAAACATCAAAAACAACAGCCATAGAGAGTTCAAAAAGTTTCGTAAACTGGAAGGGTTTAATGGCACGTGTGTTGCAAATTCTAAATACATTCTAAATATATATAAACGTGATATGTTCTACATTTCTTAAAACTACGCGTAAGTAAGCCGAGTCATTTACGAAATGACACTACCTATGGCAACAAACATAATGGCTAGATGAACAGAATAACACACTATTTCAGTTCTCATAACTCACAAACTTGCCTAGTGACTAATAAAGCATTTATCTTATGTTTTTGGGCCCCAAATATTTATTGGAAATGTTTGAACAACACCAGCCTGGAAGAGCTCTTAGATCAGCAGGAGATGCTCAGCAAGTGGTGCCGAGAGTTGCAACCAAACAGGGTGAAATGGCATTTAGCTATTATGCTGCCTATTGCAACTAAAAACCGCCTTATTTGCCAAATCCTTTAATTAGAATTATATTTTTATTTTTGTTATATTTTACTTTATTTTTATTCTTATTTATTATTTTTATTTGTTCTTATATTGAACTTTTATCATGCACTTAATTGCTTAATTTTTATTGCTTTAAATTTTTACTTTCATCTTGTACTTTTCAGGCTTTTTTGCCTTTTATTTTAATGCACATCTCTGTAAAGCACATTGAATGACTGCTGTGTATGATAATGTGCTATATAAACAAACTTGCCTTGCCTTTAATGATTAAATCCAGAATATTTTGAAACCCTGAGCCTTACAAGCAAATGCAACCAGTAGATGGTTATTTGCTTTGTTTGCATGGTTAGGTATAGCCTTAGCGAACTGAATGTTGATTTTAGATGCATATCGCATAAGGACACATGCTGTGCCTTCTTACATTTGTGGATCTGGTCCTGAGTGAAAAACAACCGGAATCTCTGAATGCTACAAGTACAGAAAGATGGACATTTTTCTTACATTTACATTACATTTATTCATTTGGCTGACGCTTTTATCCAAAGCGACTTCCAAGACATGGAGCAGTGTGGTGGGACGGTACCTTGCTCAAGGGTACCTCTGTAGTGCCTGGACCGGGACTTGAACCTGCGACCTTCAGGTCCCAAGGGCAATGTCCTAACCACTAGGCCTCCACTGCCACTTCTTAAAGGAACATCTACAAACCAAGGCGCAATCTTTCTGGCCCAGCTTGACAAACTGCCATGTTTGCATGTTGAGCATTGCTTTTTGCATTTTATCCATTTAATGGCCACACCAAAAAAAACCCTGCAATGAAACAATGTATTTGCATTTTATATTCATTTGGGACAATAACAACAATTTTTATATAGTCTTTATCAAATAGTCAAGATTTAATTTTATCATAATACTCTAAATGCATAAATTAGTGAACATCAAATAAAATTCTTGAATTTTTTTAAAGATGATGTGAGAGAGCCATACAATGTGTTCACCTGCAACCAGGAGGCCTTTGTCTAACATCCAGTGAGGAAACTGATGGAAACAGTCTACTCACTAAACACACAGAGAAATCCATTGAATTTTTGGACCATTACTGACTTAAACCAGTGGTAGTGATGGAAAAAATAAGGTGCATGTTTCAGTTAGATATAGGGACTTAAAATGCGCTCGACCAAATAACTGACCAGAACATTACAGGGTTATGCACTGTGGCCTCCCATGCAGCATTATTTGTTGCTTTTTTATTTTTCCCTGCATGAGTAGCAGCTCTGAAGTTCCATGGGGATGGAAAAGGCTTCGAGAAAGAGGAATAAGACTTTTCTATTTTGGTCTCAACACACATGACAGCTCCTCTCCCCTCTTTTGTTTCTGAGAAAATTCACTTTATCAGGCTGATCTGCTGTGGAGGTGGCCGGTGCTTTCCTCCATCATCCTCCATCACTTTTCGTCTGCTTTGTAGCAGGATAAAAGACCAATAATAAATTCTTTGTCAGGTTCTCAGAAAGTCAAGACTGACAGCATTGTATGCGATCTGAGCTTGAGATGAAATAAAATGCTGCCGCCTTTTTTTTTCTTTTCCGAAAGGTCCTATCGTGCTGTTACTATCAGGCTTGTGCTGTACTGTGGTAGAGCAGTTTGGAGAGCGGTGCTGAAATGCTGTTTCCAAACATTCAGGTCTGCATTACACGGTTAATCAGGCCTGAAATTTTGGTTCGGATTCAAATACAGCCTAATATCCATCTTTCTGAGCCTTTCTGATTTTTTATCACTACATTACTTTCGGCCAATCTGTCCTGGGCAGTGGAGGCCTAGTGGTTAGGACGCTGCCTTTGGGACCTGAAGGTCGCGTGTTCGAGTCATGGCCCGAGCACTACTGAGGTACCCTTGAGCAAGGTACCGTCCCACTACGCTGCTCCCTGGGCGCTGTTGATAGCTGCCCACTGCTCCACGTGAAATGTGGCCCCAACGAAATGTGACCCCTGCATTTAACCCATCACACGTGCACAGGTGGAGCAGCGATCAGCTATCAACAGCGCCCGGGGAGCAGCGTAGTGGGACGGTACCTTGCTCAAGGGTACCTCCGTGGTGTCCAGGTTGGGACTCGAACCTGCGACCTTCAGGTCCCAATGGCAGTGTCCTAACCACTTCTTCCTTAATCCAAGGGTCACTTTACATGAGAAAATCAATAACAAGGAACAACAATAACACATTTTTTAAAAAGTCAGGAGCAGGAAGAAGGGGCGTATTACTCAGAAAAAATATTGTTAGGTTTTTAGTCAGAGAGGAAACGTCGCAAAGGTTTAGGGGGAGATAATTCCATAGTTTAGGTGCTGCCTCCCATTGACTTTTTGGGAAACTTGGGAACAAGAAGCAGGCCACTGTCAGAGGAGCGTAAGGAGGGAGCAAGAGTGTGTTCAGCAAGATAGAGAGGAGCGAAGCCATGAAGGAGCTTTGAAGGTAATGAGAAGTAGCTTGTACTGAACACTGATACATCAGATGTTTCAGTTTTTCAATGCTGAACATAAGGACACAGCAAGGGAATCAACACAATGACTCTGACTGTAGACATTTACTGTGCATCACTGACACCCTCTGGACAATCAGCTGCACTGTCGACAGTGTAGGTCAATCATGACTGCGCTGAGAATCAAGCACCTCTGAAAGATAGAGGCAGAAAAAGAGGGAGAGAGAGCGAACGAAAGTAATGTGTTGTATTGTCTGTATCAACATATCACGCCAAACACGACTACGGCCAAAGTAAGTAAAGTGAACAAACAAAATTGCATTGCTGTAATGTCTTCTGTTCTCATACACAGTCTGTACCGAGCTTGATTCCTTCAAATTACGACAAGAAACGGAGAAAAATGCCTATTTTCTATTTATTTTATATCATTTTTATATATTTTTTTATTTCGTGTTCCAACAACACAAGAAAACTTGGTAGAACTGCTTTCTGTGCATATGCACCACATGGATGTAATGAACTTGAAACCACGTTAAACTTGGAGTCTTGCCTTTTTAAAAAATTTGTCAAAATCAGTTCTCACAGAACGGTGAGAAAATAAATAAATAACAGCTTTTATACCCTATTTTAATATTTTAATATGTCTTATTGTCTGTTTTGCATTTTAGTTGACTGAAATGTCTTCGTTTGGTTTTTATGTTTTGCTTTTTGGTTTGTATGTATGAAACGTTTATGCCGCTTGACCAGGACTCCCTGGTAGAAGAGACCTTCCTGCTTAAATAAAGGATAAATTAAAAAATTTGATTTCAAAATATATTCTGAAGTCATTTTCAGCAGCCAATGGTGTCTTAATGTATTTGGAACTTCTACAAACGTTCTGGAAAAGCATTTCATGAAGATCAGACAATTGAGAGAGTGTGCAAAGCTAGAGAAGGAGAAAGATAGGGAAGATAATAAGAAAGGAGGGAGGAAACTAGCCAAACTAGGACAAAAGTAGGATTAGGATGAGGAAAAGATACTTCTCTAATCTGTCTGTGGTCATTTTCCAGCAATCTTAGCTCATTTACAAAGATGGCCTGAAAAACAACCATCAGACACACTGAGGATGATATAACTGCTTGAAACTGCTGAAGAATATTAAGGAATAGAATATTATGGAAAGTCATGTATAGGCATATTGGATGCGCAAAAGCCTTGTTAATTTACATTATTAATATTACGAAAATTTAATTAAAGCATTTTTTTCCTATAGGCAAATTAAAAAGATCTAAACGTTTGCCTCAGTTGGCCGGTCAACACTGAGTTCACAGTGTGAATAGTGATTTTCACACACTGTAAAAGTGAAAGTGACTATTTGTTATTGTGAACGCACTCAAGCACCACAATGAAACGTGACCTCTGCATTTAACCCGTCACACGTGGAGCAGCAGGCAGCTATTAACAGCGGGGAGCAGCGTAGCGGGACGGTACCTTACTCAAGAGTACCTCAGTGGCGCCCGGGCCCGGACTTGACCCTGCGAACTTTGGTTAAAATGTAATATAGGTTCAAGCAATTTTACAAAAGGTAATTCTGAAACGTTTGTATTGGGCCATTCTTCACTAATTTGTACAATGCAAAGGCCACTGAGAGAATGAATTGAGGTAAATAAATAAATAAATAAATAACAGAAAAAAATGGAGATACGTGGTTTGTCTGAACAGTGCTGACATATTAAAAAAGCAAAAATACACTGATGAAGGTGAAATATTGATTTGAGCATCAAAGGAAGAACAACAAGGGGGCAAAAGTGTTGACAAACTATGTAAATTGTAAATAAAAATGTAATAATGTGCAAATCATGTGACATTTTTGTTTCATAGAAAACAATGTTTGTTTGTTGTTCCCAAATCATTTGCCACAAATTTCTGCCAGCGTCGGCATCTAAACACTACCCCTTTCCTCTGTTTTTAATTGACAGTTTTACACAAAGCTTTATCATTTTTCATATTTCTCTCCACCTTCTGCTGCGTTTTCCATTTTTCCCGTATCTAAAGACAAGTGGAGGCTTCTCATTCACCTCTGACTAAGGTTAAACACTCACCATGGCTACCAGTCAGCTTTTTCACATCTGTGAGAAGTGTTAGCTCTCTGATGGAGAAGATTTCTGCATTAGTGATGCACATCCAGACTCTAAAGGGTTAGTGAGAGTGAAAGTAGTGCAGTTTCTGCAGGGGAACGTCTGGAAGCTTTAGGCCAAGTTAGCAACCCCGCTGCTCTGGCATTAGAGCCCTCACAGCGGGGCAATTGGTTGACGGCTTGGAGGCATAGAAATTGCAGCGCCTCTAAGGCTTGCCCACCAGAGCACCACTCCTCTCCAATTCATGTGTCGAGCAGTTTTGTTTTTTCTCAGTGAAACACCTGCTGAGAACCCTGATAGAGCTCTGGTTAAAGACTCTATCTTAAGGCATGTGAAATTAGCCAGGCCTTTAGGGGCAGCAGCAGCTTTATTCAGGTGTATACTGGGAGACAAGGTGCCAGATCTAGCAGGTAATCTAAGGGTTCTATGCAAGCATTGGATAGCTTTCCTTGTAGAATATAATGATATTTGCCTTCAAGAGAGCGAGGTTTATAAGAGTAACATTATAGTTATGTGTGAATCATTAAACGTGATGTCCATTGCAATAATATGATCTGGTCCCATACCAATGTGGCATTGTGACACGGCTTACAGTAGGTTGTGGTCGCTAAACTGCTGGATGTCCAGATGGTGGTCAGAAAAAAACAATGTGGACTTTATAGATCATTGGAAATATTTTGAGGGCAAAGCCCTAAACCGACCGTCTGCTAGCTGCATAGAGTAGTCACTGAGGTTTCAACATAATCAGACTATGTCTGTTCCCCAAGATAAACAACAATGTAGAAATACTCAAGGAGTCTGTGTTGGTGACCTAATCAGTATAAAACTGGATCACACTGAATGTAAAACTAGCATCTTTGATCGAAAGCTAGGACTGTTGAATATTAGATCCCTTTCCGTGAAAGCCCTTATAATTAATAAAATGATCACAGGTCAGCATCACACAACAATCTGGACATAAATGTAATGATTTTGAAGTTTGTTATACCAACATGTTACACGTAACCACAAAAACATAAATCTATCCAGTCAATTCTGCTACTTATCATTTACAGACCTCTGTGGCCTTATTCTGAATTACCCATTTGCTCTAATAAATTGGCAGATTTTCTTTCTCTCATCAGACAAAGCTATAATTGCCTGAGACTTTCATCTTCACTTTGATAACCTTGACACTCTGAGAACAGCATTTGTGTCCAATCTAGATTCAGTAGGGGTTAAACAGAAGCTCATGAAACCCACTCACAATGGTGGTCACACCTTAGTTTTAATACGAACTCTTAGTTATAAAAACCAGTTATTGTTCCACAGTCTGAGGCTGACCTACTGCTCAGAATTTCATCAATAATCACTATCAGACCCCTAAGAACTCGATCAGGCAACTGAATGCTTAGAGTTAACATTTTGCTGCAGTTTAGATAATGTAACTCCTCTTAATAGATAATCTAATCTATTATATTATCAGAGAGAGAAAAAAAACTAGCACCATGGTATAATGATCACACATGCACAAACCACACCAAAATTAGAACGTAAATGATCTAATTTGGTAGTATTTAAATGTACCAGTCAGGGCTTTGGCCTCATCATAGTAAAGAAACAGCACTGGTAAAGGTAGTAAATGCCCTTCTACTTGCATCTGACCAGGGCTGTGTCTTCTTACTTGTGTTGCTCGACCTTAGTGCAGCTCTTGATACTATTGGTCACACCATCCACCTTGACAGAAAATGTTGTTGGAATTGAGGGAAAGCCCCTTTCCTGGTTCGGGTCTCATTTGACTAATCACTATAGATGTAAACAGTAATTTCTCTGCATGTACCAAGGTAAAGTTTGGTGTTCCACAAGGCTCAGTTTTAGGCCCACTGCTCTTTATATGTTACATGTCCTTAATATTATTTGAAAGCATGGAATTACTTCCTGCTCCACATTGTTGTATCTTTGCACAGGTCTTTGTTTGTACCTGTCTTTCTTTGCACTGTCTTGCAATGTTTGCATACCCATCTTTCATCTCAAAAATATTGCTAAGATAAGACTAATTCATTCATGCGAATTCAGAGTGAGGCCCTGGAGGTCTCTAAATGATAATTGGTGGAATTGACTGGGTAGATTTATCTTTGTGTGTTCACATGTAATATGTTAGTATAAATAACTTCAAAAGCTTTAATTTTATGTCCAGATTTTTGTGTGATTTTGAGATGATTATTATTTAGTGCTATATACTTATTTTGTT
Organism: Arnoldichthys spilopterus; assembly: GCA_037974385.1. Lineage (NCBI taxonomy): Eukaryota > Metazoa > Chordata > Actinopteri > Characiformes > Lepidarchidae > Arnoldichthys > Arnoldichthys spilopterus. The sequence goes on along the minus strand of JBBPDA010158715.1, from coordinate 6,793 downwards.
TAAGCCATGTTTCTGTTAGGCACAGTACATCAAACTCATGATCAGTGATAAGTTCATTAACAATAAGGGCTTTGGAAGTAAGAGATCTATTATTTAACACTTCTACTTTTAGATCAAAGGTCTTTACAATGAGTGTCATCTGATTTTATATTGATTAATGTACTAAAACAGGCTCTTTTGAGTATTTTCTTTTGAGAATGGGTTCCCATTCTGAGCCTTGGTTCCTCCCAAGGTTTCTTCCTAGACCTTAGGGAATTTTGCATTGCCTCTGATTTCCTCATTAAGGGCTCAGACCTGGAATCTGTAAATCTGCTTTGTGACAAATTATAAAGAACGCTTTGGAAATCAAAATCAATTGACCAACACTTGTTTTTCTGGAAAATATATTCTCAGTTTGAATTTGATGCCAGCAACACCGTAAATGTTTGGGAACTGAGGAGATGAGTTGGTGGAGTTTTGAAAGTGATATGCTCTCATAATCTTACCTGATATCGGATTTCCAGCTCATTTTTTTCAAGATGTTCCAAATGTTTTCAAAGGGTGAAGTCTAGACTGGACTTTTCTACTAGTTTGGCATTGATTTTCTAAAACAAGCAAGGTCCTTTGTGTTGTCTGGATGGCAGCATATGTTGCTCCAAAACCTGTATATATCATTCAGCACTAATGGTGCATTCCGAAATCTGCAAGCTACTCATGCCATGTGCACTATGTCGCCAGACCACAGCTTTCCACTTTGCCTCAGCCCATTAAATTTATGTGACACTAATCATTTTACTGCTTTGAAACATTTTTAAGGTATCATACCAGCGAACTTAGACCTCTTAATGTATGCCCCAAAAGGTCTATGGAGGATGTCAAATCCTTTGCACTTTACACCCCTTTGGCCCAATTAATAAAAGCGTATTAAAAACTAATATGCTCAGCTATTTGTGGATAATAGTGCTGCATTTAACCATCTCCTCCACCTTGATTGTCAACACCGGTACTTCACAGGGAAGTGTTTTGAGTACAATGGTCTTGTTTACACATGATTTTGTGGCAAATCATGAAAACAAGTTTTCTCTTAAATATCACTAAAACTAAGCAGCTGGTCACTGACTTTCACATAAAGTTGTAGCACAAGGATGGTACAATCTCTACAAATTCCATATGCACTAATGCACCTTCTGTATGAGCCAAACGGTCCCTTTCCTCTTTAGTCCTAAGGGTGTAGAGTCCATGTTTTCCAAAGAAAATTCTGCATTTCAGTCTGACCACAGAACAGTTATCTACTTTGCCTCAATTTTAAGTGAGCTTGGCCCAGAAAAGATTGTGGCATTTAATTATTAAGTTCACATATGGCATCTTCTATGCATAATATAGCTTTAACCTGCATTTGTGAAAAGAATGGTGAACTATATTCAGAGACAATGATTTCAGGAAGTGTTCCTGAGCCCATGCCGTGATTTCCATGACATCATCAGGCCTGTTTTTAATGCAGGGCCTCCTTAGGGCCTAAAGATCATAGACATCCCATATATATTTTTGCCAATGTCCCTTCGCTCACAAAGAATTCTCCAGGTGCAGTTTTTTACATTGGTGATTGGTGAAACTCTGCCCATCTATACTTCTGAAATTCTGTTTCTCTAAAATGCTGATTTTAGACCCAGTCATGTTACTGCCCTGTTGCCAAATGCCAGCCTAATTAGCTGCAAGAGGTTCCTCCAGCTGGTTTTTCAGTACTGCATACTTCTCTACCCTTTTGATGCCCTGTCCCAACTTTTTTGAGATGTGCTGCGGCTCAAATTTAGAATGAGATAATATTTTTCCTGTTATTGTATATAATAGTAGATAATAGTATGTCTCACTTTGAACATTATTTAATTTTAACAATTAAAAATTAAACACAGTGTCGCATCTTTTTTGGAATTGGGGATGTAGTATTATTATTATTTTTTTAATGTTTTTTTTGTTCAACAACAATTGGTTACATCACGTGTTCTGGGTTTACCTTACGGCTGCCGTCGGCTGACTTGTAAGTCAACATGTAGTTGTCAATGTTTGCAATGGGTGGTTGCCAGGAGATAAGGGCACTGCGGTGGTTGACCTCACTGGCTGTCAGGTTCTGGGGTGCATCCATGGCTGCAGAGTAAAGGTGAAAGGTCAGGGGAAGCAAATGGAACTTTTTCAATCTGTTTAACAAGTCCTGATTATAGGTTGTCTTCCAGTCTTCCTGTGCCACAATCTCCAGTCCAGTTTTCAATGTGTGTGTGTTTGCATGCCCTTGTGTATGTTCACACATTTTTACTCTGAGATACCCTGTATTTCATAGGTAAACCATAACAGCAACAACAAAATTTACATAAATGTCAGAGTAAATGTTAACTCTGGCATTTGAGGACAAATGTTTGATTTCCAAAAACAAAAATCAAACAAACCCAGACAAACGACTAGGGTTAATCAGCAAAACATGGCCATTTCTAGGAATAATGGAATAATTGTTTTCAGTATTATAATAATTACATTTGGATGTATATAATACAGTGTACATTTGATTCATTTGTGTATACAGAATTAAAAATATTAAAATAATAAATATTTCATAGAAACTAATAAACATTGTTCTCATTGCAAGTTATTTTATTTTTTAAAATCTAATTATGCTTCCTTAAATAAATAAATAAAGCCCTAAAAGTTCATTTAAAGAATTCCTAGAGGTGCCCCAACTTTTGAGAGTTTACAATCACCCCTTCTGTCCAGTTTATCCCAAACCATCTGGTTGGAGTTTAAGTCTGGAGGCTTAGCTTCCTTCCATGAACTGAATCTACTGCCAAGTTTATTACTTCTTTTTGGCTCATTAACTTACTGTATATCTTTGTTTCTTGTTTTTTTCCTCACAATTAAGATAATAAAACACAATACTATTTCCTGCAGCACAGTATTAAAGCATTTCTGCCTAGGAATGATTGATGACAGAGTTTCAAACTGCATTTCTTGATGCAGCGACAGAGTGATGATTGTTTTCTGAAGTACTCCCAAGACCATGTGGTTATATTTGTCACAGTAGCATGATGGTTTCTCATGCAAAGGCTCATTCAACAATTCCAGCATTGCTCCAAATGAACAGAAATCTTTCTAGATTCCCTGAAGCTTTTACCAATATTTTGCTATGGAAATTGTGAAAGACCTAAATTCCTTGTAATCTTGCACAGAGAAATGTTCTTTCTTAAATGATTGACTGATGAAGCTTGGCACAAAGTGGCGAGTCATGTTTTTGCCTGTAAAGACTGAGCCTTTAGTAGATGCTTCTTATCATGATCTCTTCATCATCTTATTATGGAATGTTTCAAAATGTTGAAATGTAATATGCTTTGAACTTTTCACTGTTCTTTTGAAACTTTTTTGAGTTTATTGTAAGCCACAACTTCAAAATGTGATCAAACTCAGCCAATCAACTAAACCACTAATGGTAATTTGTTTGTTCTTTTGTCAGTTTGTTCAAATTGCAAATCTTTGTTTTTATTGTATTTTACAAAAGTTCCAAACTTTTCAATTTGTAACAAATTCATAAGAAAAAATCAATAAATTAGTTACAGTGACTAAGTTTGATTCAAGTATTTTCAATACAAAAAGAATTTATAAAAAGACATTTTGGACTATTTTCAATTCAAATAAATAAATAAGGAAATAAATAAATGAATAAATAAAGCATTCCTCAAGTGCTAAATTTGGCCATTTATTCAGTACTCCACAAAAATATAAAATAAATATACAACATAAAAATAAATATAACAAATCAATCTGATTGCACATAAAAAAAATCATTTATTTTAATAATCTAGTAATCTAATGATTATGTTTCTAATCAACAAATTCACTGTTAAAATGTTGCATGACTAGAATTCATTATTGGGATATTTGGGTTTTTTTTTATTGTATTTGTTAAAAACGTAAGGTGAGGTACAGTAGAAGTACACTGCTGGTATATTTTACAGTAAGAAAGACAGTTTCAAATTTAATTCAGTTTTATTTATATAGTGCTTTTTACAACAGACAAAATCACAAAGTCGCTTTACAAAGTGCCTGCACTCAGACCAGAATGCACAATGTTCTTAATCATCTGTAGCATCACTAACAATCCCATTCTTCTGTCAGGACCTACTTTGCCCATCCTGAAACCCTGTTTCTGGTTAAAGTTTTTACCGCTGGATGGGGCGATGTTTATAACGATTTTATTGTTCCGGTTGTGACGTGCCTGCAATAGCGCCACCTTGTTGATGTAAAAACACATAGAATCTTCAAATTTGGTAGGCATGTGCTCTGGAGGTCAAAGAATCAAGTCATTTCAAAAATTTGGTGTTTTATCCAGTAGATTAATTACGGATTGTGACGTTTTAAATGACAATTGTGTTTCGTACAGGGCTGTACGACCACCAGGGGCAGTGCAAATAGGGTTACCCTCTCACTTCTGCTGAGGAGCCCATATAAACCGCCCTATCCTCCAAAGAGCTGATTGAACGTCGTCATGGCACCTATACACAAGGAACTGCTGCCACCTCTTTAAACTGAGACTATTATTATATATATTTTTTTCTTTTGTTTGTTATCACTGTCCAGTGTCGACCAGAGGAGGACGGGTTCCCCCTTCTGAGCCTTGGTTCCTCTTGAGGTTTCTTCCTACAGCTTAGGGAATTTTTCCTTCCTCTGTCACCTTCGGCTCATTAGGGGCCCAAACCTGGATTCTGTAAAGCTGCTTTGTGACAACATCAGCTACTTATGACCTCCAGCAACTCGAGTGACTATCCGCTATATTCTGAAAACACTCGATAAGGGCCTGTTGAGGCCCCTCACCTCAGATCAGAGGGAGTGAGCAATACCAGCTTCCTTTGTTCTCTCCTCTGTCTCAATAAACTTGCAAGCAAACGTATTAGAACCTCATCACTGACTCTGAAAAGGACCTGAGATTTGATCAGACAAATCTATCAATGGTGTAAGCAGGAACAAAGGAAGCTCCACTGATCAGAGCCTGATGAGTTTTATTTATTAATGATTCCTGAAGACTTCTTTTTTTTATCTTTTGCATTAACTTGTTAAATATATATAAAATACATTATATATAATACATTATTATACATTTTTATATTGAAATAAATATGCAAATAAAGCTCTGCACAGTCTGGTAGTGTTACGACATTTACGCGGGCAGTGGTGGCCTAGTGGTTAGGACCTTGCCCTTGGGACCTGAAGGTTGCAGGTTCAAGTCCCTGGGCACCACTGAGGTTCCTTCGAACAAGGTATCGTCCCGCTACACTGCTCCCCAGGCGCTGTTGGTAGCTGCCCACTGCTCCACATGTGTGATGGGTTAAATGCAGAGGTCACGTTTGGTTGTGGTCCTTGAGTGTGTTCACAATGACAAATAGTCACTTTCCCTTCATTTATCCTCAAGAAAACATCTTACTCAAACATCTGGTAGTGACATTCTTGACACAGTTTAGTATAAAGAGTATGTTTGTTGATACTGGTATCAAAGGCTGCTAAGAAAATAAGAGGTGTCACCAGTCTCTACAGGTTATGACTGGTTATAGTCTTAATATTAATGTACTTCCAAAAATGTGACAGGTTTCTCCTGCAGGCACAGCAGGATCCACTAAACGCATTAGCCCTGATCTCAATACACAGCAGTGGAAGTAAATTAATGCCGTTGTCCCACAGAACGATAATCTGGCCATAAGGGATAGTAGATGACGGCACAAGCACTACCTGAGAACCTATTCACATTCACACCCGCAGCTCCATCTCCATAACTATTAAAGCAGTACAGTAATCCAAAGTGTGGAAGACAGGCAGCTCTCTCCTCCGAAGGGAGAGCGGGAATCCGTCTTCTGTTTTCATCTCAATTATCTCCTAAGCTCTCATAAGCTCCGCCATAAATGCCAGAATGACATATTTCTGACACCTCAACACCCCCGGAAGTTGAGTCCGCATGCAGAACCGCCTCGGGATGTTTTTTTCAGATCTTTTTGTATTTGTTTTTTTTTTATTTTTTTTTTTTATCCCTGACGCATTTCGGGGCACGAAGCATTGTGATATTTTATCGGAGCATGGCAGCATCTAAAATCCACCATGGCATTACAGCATAACTATTTCCAAATTAAAGGAGGAAGGGGGGGGGGGGGGCAGAAAGAAAAGAGAGCAAACTGTTTGAAGTTGACTGAACCCGGCGAACCCCCATTAGGCGATTTCATGTCAAGATTCAGTCGGCGAAGCCAATGGCCTGTGACGTGCAAATGAATTTCCTCCAAACAACGTGACCTAATGAAGGCTTTTGGGGGGGGAGGGGGGAGGGCTGCCGGGTGGAGGCTAAGCTGGAACGTTTCGCTAGTTCGCTGCGAGGACAACACCTCCAGATGAAGAGGAACGCAGCACCGGGGCTCTAGAAGTGGAGAAATCTGTCAGTAGACTGTGGGTTAAAGGTTTTCGTATCAATTATTCCGGCTTATACTCGTTTTTAATTGAAATAGTCACGCTCTACCATCAGAAAACATGTTGGTGTAACTTTTAACCCTTGTGTGGTGCTCGTGGTTTTGTTCCCCAGTGGGTCTGATGGACCCACCGTATTATTTTGGGTTTAAGTCAATACAGTCATAACAATTTATGTAAAAAAATACTGATAGATGTTTACTAAAGACGGCTTATATATGTATTATTTTTATCTGTTACATCACATTTTTAAATTACAGTGGAGGCCTAGTGGTTAGGACACTGCCTTTGGGACCTGAAGGTTGCAGGTTCAAGTCCCTGGGCACCACTGAGG
>JBBPDA010158697.1:0-15580 GCA_037974385.1 Arnoldichthys spilopterus | reverse complement strand
ATAAACAACCCTAAACTCTAGAAGAGGAGATATTAGTCTATAAACACCATAATAAACAACCCTACACACTATAATAGTAGATATTAGTCTATAAACACCATAATAAACAACCCTAAACTCTAGAAGAGGAGATATTAGTCTATAAACACCATAATAAACAACCCTACACACTATAATAGGAGACATTAGTCAATAAACAACCCTATACACTAGAAAAGTAGATATTAGTCTATAAATGCCTCAATAAATGGCCACGTATACTAGAATAGGACATATTAGTTCACTGTCAAGGGCCATATTTAAACAACTTAACGACCTGTAATATTGCTGTGTGATCATTTCATGATGAAATAGTCAGCAGACATGGTCCAATATCTGTTTCTATAAAAATCTATATATCTTTAATGGAAGTTCCTGTTTCAGAGGTTCCGTTAGGACAGAATCGTGGTTGCTGTAAGCTTTTTTGTCAGTTTAAGCTTCACTATGAATGTCTAAATTTTCTCAAAGGGAAATGTGACTGAACTGTGGGTCTGAAGGAAATGAGGAGGATTATAATAATCTGAAGAAGGAACAAGACTAAACGAGATTAGGCTAAGCAGTTTAGAGTGCTGGGTGATGTAATATTTGTCATTAGGCTGAGTTACAGCTGGAGCTCCAGCAGACAGCAGAGCAAATCCCAGAGTCTGGCCTGGGAATGAGTTTCTCTAGCTCCAAAAATCAGCCTTTTATTCTCATAAAGCCAGGGTCTCTAAAACCAGTCCTGGAGGGCCTATGTCCAGCACAGTTTGGGGATTTTTTAAAATCCAGTATGAATCTGCAGTGTGTTTGCAGTTTTTACTGTCAGACTGTAAAACCTACAGTGATTTTAATCCAGTATGAAGCTGCAGGGTTTGTAGTTTTTCAATACTAATTGTGAAGTGATGTTAATCCAGTGTTAATCTACAGTGTATGTCCAGTTTTTACAGTTCAAAAAATGTAATTGTGGAGTAATTTTAATGCATTGTGATTCTGCAATGTGTGTAGGTATTTTGGTCTGACAGTAATAATTGTGGCGTGTGAATTCAGTATAAATCTTTAGTGCATGCAGTTTTTACAGCCTGAAGGTAATAATTGTGTAGCAATTCAACTCAGTATGAATCTGCAGTGTGTAGTTTTAACAGTTTCCTTGCCCTCTTACACAACCCTCTGTTCATCCCATAAATTTACACAGACTTAAATTGTAAGACTGATGTATGTAAACAGCCTCTTCTCTGATTGGCTGACCTATGTTGCTGCTCATTCAAAAAGCAGTAGTTTCAACATGACTGGGCGGGGCTAAACTACTGTAGGCTAAATAATGAGATACATGTAGGCATGTTGGTTTTGCGACATCACAAAAACGATAATTTGTAAACGGGCAGTTGTTGAAGCATACTTTTGATATATGGAAAGTGTTAATTGGGGGCGTGAACGTATAATTTATAACAGTATATAACATATAATCACTTCCAGCATTTTTAGTTGCCGGGAGTGATGATTGGGCCCTTTAATGTATTGGAAGCCATGCTCAATGTATAATCGCAATGCTGATATTTTGTCCATATCGTGCAGCCGTAGTTCGGTGAAGGGGTGGCTAGTAGACCAGCCGAGGATGACCTGAGAGTAGGTAAGAAGGTGTAGGTGTGAAGGATGTTAATTTTATAGTGGATGTTTGCAGCTTGGACGTTACCCAGCCTCCCTCTGTAAAACCAAACCAGCTCGTGTACTACTTCAGCCTGGTTTCGGTTTTGTCCTGCAGGTAAGATCCACGACCTGGTGTCTGCAGATGATTTCAGCAGCGTGACGAGGATCACGCTGGTCAATGCAGTGTACTTCCGAGGCAGCTGGAAGAACCAGTTTCGACCTGAAAACACCAGAACCTTCTCCTTCAGCAAGGACGACGGCAGCGAGGTGCAGACGCTGATGATGTACCAGCAGGGAGACTTCTACTATGGTGGGTTCAGAGGTGCTGGGTGAGGAGCTTTAGTGGGTGTGCTAGAACTGTAGGACTCTCCGTACTGCTAAAGGCAGTGTAGCTTGAAAATAATAAAGGGCTGTTTTATGCCAATTTCTTCAAATATAGTCATTTAAAGGCACATATGGCACCTGAGGTGTTGCACTGGAGCTAATGTAGGTCATTGAATTGGATACCCCATGACCTTCTGGACTTCCTGTTGATCATGTGACTACTGTGGTTTTAGTGGTGCCCAATGTTTTTAGAAATATCTGAGCTTGTGCCCCAGTTATAACCTAAATGTATTATAAATTATTATTATGAATAAAAATCATAATAATGTGAAGTGAATGTGACTCCTTTGTCATTGTGAACACACTCAAGCACCACAACGAAATGTGACCTCTGCATTTTACCCATCACATGTGCAGCAGCAGGCAGCTTTCAACAGCGTCCATGGGGGTACATGCTCAGTGTTTGCCCCCTCGTTCTGTTCTGTTGTCCAAGGGCAGCAGTCTGAAGCCCATCAGTAATTTCAGGAACTTTCCTTCAGCTCTGCTGTCATATCCCCCAGATCATGACCACGGTTAGGAGGGAACAGCAGCTCAGCCATTAAACAGCACAGTGATGTTTCTCCAGCATCAGAACTAGTCCTGAACACAAAAGCTCCTCAGACACTATCTGATCAAAAATGTGTCCAAGAACATTCTCGTCTGGTTTGTAGTGCTGTGGTTTTGTTCACTGGTGTAAAAGAACCACACCCATCACCTGATTCGGACCAGAGCGAACGAACTGTAGTGACCATGTAGGATCTGCACCCGCTTCTATATTGTAACAACATGTTCCATGTTCTCCAGGTGAGTTCAGTGACGGTTCTGCAGAAGCGGGAGGTGTTTATCAGGTGCTGGAGATGCCGTATGAAGGAGAAGACCTAAGCATGATGATTGTTCTGCCCAGGCAGGAGGTTCCTCTGGCCACGCTGGAGCCCATCATCAGGCCACAGCTGCTGGACGACTGGGCCAACAACGTCAAGAAGCAGAAGGTGGAGGTCTACCTGCCCAGGTCAGTGAGGCTGGATTACTCCCTTTCCTTGCTCTATCCATCCTTTTATTCCTCTATTACTGCCTGTTTTTCTTCTACTTCCACCCCTCTATTTCATCCTCTTATTCACCATTATCTACGTCTGTCCCCCTCTCCATCCCTCCATTTCATTTTTAGACATCCTCCTTTTTCTGCCCCATCCTCCACTCATTTTTTTTACCCTTTTATTCATCTTTCTATTTGCCTCCATCTCACCATCTTTAATTTCATTTTGAAACACCCTTTCTTTCTGTCCTTTTCTCCATTCCTTTATTCCACCCATTTATTCATTCCTCACTTCTCCCGTCTCTCTCAGTTCCTTTACTCCTTCTTTTTATTCATCTCTCTCTACTTCCATCCACCTCTCCCTCCCTCTATTTCATTATTTGGTCCTCCTCTTCTTCAGGCCCTTTCTCCACACCTTTATTCTACTGCTTTGATTATCCCTCTCTTTCTGTCCCTCCCTCCGTCTCCATTCCTTGTGACCCTCTCTATGTTTCATCTGTTTATTCTCTCTCCATTTTTCTCTCCGTCTTTACCTCTCTCCCTTTCTTAACTCATCTCTCTACACTCCTGTCTCTCTCTCTTTCTATCTTCCCATCCCTCCCTCACCATCTCTGTACTCTGTAGTACAGTGTTCTGATGGTTGTGGTCCACTCAGTGTAACAGTCGTTTAGTGCTCGGCTCAGCGTTGGCCCATTGTTTTTCCTCCTGCAGGTTTAAAGTGGAGCAGAAGATTGACCTGAGAGACACTTTGCAGCAGCTGGGCATCAAAAATATCTTCTCGAAAGATGCAGACCTGTCAGCCATGACTGCAGAGAGATCAGGTGAGACACACTCGTATACACCAATCAGCCAGATCATTGAGTAACCTTGACTCTAGTTATTTTAGCACAATGGCACATGTCAGGGGGGTGCGATATATATGGCAGCAAGTGAGAGTCAGTTCTTAATGTTGATGTGCTGGAAGCAGGAGCATAAGGATCTGAGACACTCTGACAAGTGATGCTCTAGACAACTGAGTCCAAAAGTGATCCAGCTGGTGAATCAGCAACATCGGCGACAGGGTCATGGGCACCCAAGGCTCACTGATGCATGGGGAGTAAAGGCTAGCCTGTCTGATCTCACAGAAGAGGGGTCAGAACACTCAGTGCACCACAGTCAGAGCTGTTTCAGCAGCAGGAGGGACGGACTCAGTATTAGGCAGGTGGTCTTTATGTTATGGCTGATCGGTGTAATTGACTAAGTCTACAATAAAAATATTTTAAAAATCTGCATTTTAAGGCCAGTGCAGCTTTACCGAGCTTTCAGCGTTTAGTTTGTACAGTCTGAGCACTCTTCCTTTATGATGCTCCGTGTTTTGATAGTCACACACCATCAGTAAACTCTGCAACAACATTGCTCTGCATTTCATCAGATTTAAGAAAAGTGGAGCATTTCCACACTATTAGGGACTGGTTTTGGCAGTCATCTCTTCTGACATGGTTTTCTCGCTGCCTCTGTTAAATATTAATGTTTTTTCTGCTCATATGAGACATTCCTTTAATTTTAGGAAGTAGTAGGATGCGTCATATTAAATAAATAATGAAGATTTTGCAGCGTCTTTTCATTTTTTCTACAGCACACAGGTTTAATTAATGATGAATTATTCATTATTTGTATTAATAATAAACCTTATTTACATAGAACCTTTCCTTCATTAAAAATTAAAATATTAATAATTACAACAAATAAAACATTAAACAATAACAAATAAAAACCCAAACAATTAAAATGAGAATAATGTAAAAGTGAAAATAATAAAAAAAAAGTTTTAGTTGTTCGCAGTTACACCAATCAGCCATAACATTAACCCCACCTGCCTAATATTGAGTTCTGACCCCTTTCTATCTTCTGTGGGATTAAACCAGACAGACTAGCCTTCACTCCCCACATGCATCATTTAGTAGGTACTCACTACTGCACACCTGGAACACTCCACAAGACTTCTGTTCTGGAGATGCTCTGTCTCATTCATGTAGAACATCACAGTAAGGCCTTTGTCAAAGTTGCTCAGATGCTTACACTCCTGCTTCCAGTATATCGACTTCAAGAACCGACTGTTCACTTGCTGCCTAATATATCCCACCACCCTGACAGGTGACACTATAATACAATAACCACAATCAGTGTCACTTCACCTGTCAGTGGTGTTAATGTTATGGCTGGTCGGTGTAGATGTGGATGCTGAACTTTTAAGAGTTTAATTTAAAAAATGCTTCTCCGATCTAAAGGAAACCGAGAGCCAGTGGAGTGATGCTTAAACCTCACTTAGGAGATCTGTTGTTTCCTTTAATGTGTGCTAATCCATTTTCCACTAGTTGCAGTTTGCTGGGGTTGTAGGAAGTCCTCTGAGTGATGTGTTGCAGTAGTGAAGGCATGAAAAACCAAAGCATGGATCAGTTCTTTGGCATCTTGTAGGATACTAAACTAAAAAAATATGTATAACCCAGCAGCAAAATGTGCAAGGAAAATAAAAGTGGGCCTAGAACAGAGCCTTGAGGTACGCCACAGAGAATATCACACAGTGCAAAATATAAAGCTGTTGTATGATCTTTATTATTATTATTATTATTATTTACCATATATACCATGGTTGGGCAGTGGAGGCCTAGTGGTGAGGACATTGCCCTTGAGACCTGAAGGTCACAGGTTCAAGTCCTGGCCCGGGCACCACTGAGGTTCCCTTGAGTAAGGTACAAATAGTCACTTTCACTTCACTGTTATTATTATTATTATTATTATTATTCATTTTTATTATTATTATTATTATGATTATTATTATTATTATTTTATAATACATCTATATTATAATTGGGGCCTTTTTTTTTTTGCCAAGGACTGGAAGTGGTACTTCTGTGTGTAAAAGCAGTAAAAATAACACAATATAACGTTTTTGCTTCCCGAGCATCCTGTTAGCTGAGGAGTGAATCCGCGTTGGCAGAGAGCAGCGTGGGAGAGGTGGATACACACACAGACGTGTGAAGTGTTGTGGTGGGGTGGTTATTATTTTCTGAAAGTGCTGAGCTTCAGGGCACAACTGCTGCTTCTCTTTGGTCTGAAATGTTGATCTCGTCTCCAAGACGGCAAAAATAAACCCTCCACCAGCGTTTAAAAATAGACAGAAACACTTCAGAATTCATTCAGCACAGTTTTCCTGCTGAGCGCTACGCCACATGCGATGCATCAGTCCAGAATTGGACAAAATGGTTAAACCAATCAGAAAGCTGCTAACCTCCTTTGGGTTAATGTGTAAATTCTTCATTCTTCTGTTTATGCTAATGGAGATGCTAATTGCTATTGTAATATTAAAAAATGCCAAAAATTTGATTTTTGCATATTGAAAATATTTTGCATTTGCTGCAAGTTGACCAGTTTTGATAAACGCAGTGAAATGCAACATAGTATACACCAATCAGCCATAACATTAACACCACTGTGTGGTGATGGGTGTAACCATGAGACTTGGACACTGTTGAGATGAATCGCGAACCAGGATCAGAGTAGCCAGCGCGAGGTCAATGGGACAAACGGGTATATCAGAGGCGTAAGCAAGATCAGGGTCATAAAATAGGCAAACGGGTCAAAAACTAGCAAACGGGTAAAGTCAAGGCAAGGTACGTCCGCTATGTCCCTTGGTCACTCAGACACGATCGATGTGCATCCAACAATAAGGGCAGCATGGAGTGTCTGTCCTACAGTGATAGTAAATATGGCAGCAGGTTTACTTTGTTACCATTACACAACCACAGAGGATAAGATGATTGGTTGGTGGGGCGGCTTGGTGCTGGGTGTGGAAGTGAAGTTTTTCTGCGTGGGTGACGACGATTTAAACACACACGCAGCGTAATGAATTTTTCATCAGGAAGCTGCTTAGTATGACTGGAAGTACTCTCCTCCATCCTCCTGTTTATCCCTCTCGTCCCCTCTCTGTTCTGTCCTCTTTTCCTCTGTTTCCACCATTATTTATCCTTTCTTTCCCTGTACCGTCCCTGCCCTTCTTCCTCTCGTTCACTCTCTCTTTCTCTGTCTATAGATGGTGATGATCTGTTTATCGGTAAAGCGGTGCAGAAGTCCTATCTGGAGGTGACGGAGGAGGGAGCAGAGGGAGCAGCAGGATCAGGTTGCACTCATCCTTTTATCCTCTCTATTACTATTGCACTCATCTGTGTGTTCTCTCTATGACATCCCCCTCTCTGTAAAACTCTTCACTAAGCAAGAAGCATTTGTCTCGTTTGCGTCATTTCACTCCTTTCACACACACCCTCCACACACACACAAGTCCTCTCTCTCTCTCTCATTTCCCTCCCACTCTCCTGCTGTCTTGCCCTTTTCTATCTCCAAGCAGTTTGTTTATATAATGGTTCATGCCACTGCAGTAGACTGGCCGGAAGCACGTATGAATGCTAATAGCGCCCCCTCTTGGTCAATCTGTTTCACTTTACTGACACTCACCAACGCCTGTCTACACAATGACCACTTTATTAGAAACAGCTACCTTGTGTTTAGACTTACAGGCCACTTTATTGGAAACACCCACCTTGTGCTTCCATTCACTGGCCACTTTATTGGAAACACCTAGATTGCTTCCATTCACTGGCCACTTTATTGAAAACACCCGCCTTGGGCTTCCACTTACTGGCCACTTTATTGGAAACACCTGCCTTGGGCTTCCACTCACTGGCCACTTTATTGGAAACACCTGCCTTGGGCTTCCACTCACTGGCCTCTTTATTGGAAACACCTGCCTTGGGCTTCCACTTACTGGCCACTTTATTGGAAACACCTGCCTTGGGCTTCCACTTACTGGCCACTTTATTGGAAACACCCACCTTGAGCTTCCACTCACTGGCCACTTTATTAGAAACACCCACCTTGAGCTTCCACTCACTGACCACTTTATTGGAAACACCCACCTTGAGCTTCCACTCACTGGCCACTTTATTGAAAACACCCACCTTGAGCTTCCACTCACTGGCCACTTTATTAGAAACACCCACCTTGTGCTTCCAATCACTGGCCACTTTATTAGAAACACCCACCTTGTGCTTCCACTCACTGGCCACTTTATTAGAAACACCCACCTTGAGCTTCCAATCACTGGCCACTTTATTTGAAACACCCACCTTGAGCTTCCAATCACTGGCCACTTTATTAGAAACACCCACCTTGAGCTTCCACTCACTGGCCACTTTATTAGAAACACCCACCTTGAGCTTCCAATCACTGGCCACTTTATTAGAAACACCCACCTTGAGCTTCCAATCACTGGCCACTTTATTGGAAACACCCACCTTGTGCTTCACTCACTGGCCATAATGACTAAACGCACTTTCACCCTGTTTGCTTGCAACCCTCCGCACCACTAGCTGATCTAAGAGCTCTTCCGGAAACACCTACTTTGTGCCTCCACTCACTGGCCACTTTATTAGAAACACCCATGTTGTGCTTCCACTCACTGGCCACTTTATTGGAAACACCTAGATTGCTTCCACTCACTGGCCACTTTATTGGAAACACCTAGATTGCCTCCGCTCAGTGGCCACTTTATTGGAAGCACTTTGATTCCTTCCACTTACTGGCCACTTTATTAGAAACACCCACCTAACTTTAACTGTGTACCAGCAAGGTGGAGCTACAAGAGAGAGGTTTCCGATAAAGTGGCCGGGGGAGTTTGTGCTCACTGTCATTGTGTCGAGTTGTGCTCCGAGATTGTGGCAATTGTTAGTAACGGTTTTCTCCACCAGGAATGATTGCTTTGACCAGGACTTTGGTGCTGTACCCTCAGGTCATGGCTGACCATCCCTTCTTCTTCGTCATCCGAAACAGGAGGACAGGTATTACTCACCTGCACAGTAATCACAATAAATGAAAGCGTAGTTTATTACAGTATCTTACTCTGCTGAACTTTATCAAAATGTGCTTTAACTATTTGCACAAAAAAACAATGTTTTATTTATTCAGTGCCTTTTAGAAGCAAATGTACTGAAAAAAAGACAATAAAAAGGACAAATCCTGCTTCCAGCACCTTGACTTCAAGAACTGACTGTTCACTTGCTGCCTAATATATCCCAAGCCCCCTGACAGGTCCCACTGTGATGAAATAACTAGTCGACGTTATTCACTTCACCTGTGGACATAATGTTATGGCTGATCGGTTTGTAATACACATTAAACACTAAACTTCATCAGCATTTAACAGTAACAGTGTGTCCCAGTGGGAACGTGAATGTGTTGTGTCTTCTACAGCACAATTAAGGCACACAGCTGGACCTTACAGCTGGACCCTACAGCTGGACCCTACAGCTGGACCTTACAGCTGGATCCTACAGCTGGACCCTACAGCTGGACCTTACAGCTGGACCTTACAGCTGGATGTACATGGGGCACTGAACTGTACCTGGACACAACTCCTGTGTTTCTGGGTCTGTGATTAGTAGTATTGTGAATTGTGCTTGTTTCTATTGCAGGATCTCTTCTCTTCATGGGCAGAGTGATAAATCCGGAGGTCATCGAGCCTTTCGATCAGGAGTTTGACTCGGTGTAACGCGCACCAGCTCCACATGAATCCAGTTCCAGTTTCACTTGTACTCTTAAGAACAAGAGGCCAGAAGAGTGCAATCTCACAGCAAACGCCATGTTCACGGTTTTCTGTGACGAGAACCACAAATACACAGAACATAGAAATACACACACTCACTGGTCACTTTATGGGAAACACCCTCATACCTACACTCCCACGCTCCACTGACCCTACAGGTGCACTGTGTAGGTTACAGTGACAGACTGGACTCTGTATCATCTGATGACCCATCCTTGTGTGGTCAGGACCCCCAGGTAAGCACCTCCATGTAACTGCTGCCCTGAGGATGGACAGTAGCATTCTGTGGACACTGACCACTGGTGAAAGACTAGAGCAGCAGTTCTCTGACTTTTCTTATTTTAAGACCCCCCTTTGTGGCTGTTAAGTGCATCTGTGCCTCCTCAGTCGCCCCCCCACACATACACACACACACCTGCCCATCATCTTAACTGTGTCCATTTTGCTACCTTTTCGTTTTTCTGTTTGTTTTCCTTTCTTTTAGGTGTTTTCTAGGTTTTTTTAGGGAAATGTTTTGTTTTCTTTTAGTTTTTTTTTTTAGGTTTTTTAGGGATATTTTTTTATTTTCTTTTGGTTTTTGTTGTTGTTTTTTTTAGGGATATTTTTTGGGTAATTTTAGATTTTAGGTTTTTCTAGGGAAGTTTTTTGTTTTCTTTTAGGGTTTTTTTGAGTTTTTTTAGGGATATTTTATGTTTTCTTTTAGGTTTTTTGGGGTTTTTTTTAAGGTTTTTTATGGATATTTTTGGTTAAATTTAGATATTTTTAGGTTTTTCTAGAGAAATTTTGTTTTCTTTTAGGTTTCTTTTTTAGTTTTAGGTTTGTTTTTTTTTAGTTTTCTTAAAATTTTTTTGTGTCTTGTGTGTTTATGGAAAAAATAAAGTAAGGGGTATAAGGTAGGCCCCAGAAGATGCAGATGGTCTACACAATACACCTGTACAGTCAGTGGAGCTGATACACTAGACACTGAGTGTGGATATGAGGTAGGTGTGTGTCTAAGTGTCCAGTGAGTGTGTGTTATTGATTGTGTTTTTATACTCTCAGCTTTAACCACAGGAGAAAAGGTTGTAAATATATCTATGAAGTATTGGTCTCTCGGGCCGTGCTGGTGAAAGTGACACGCGTTTATATGTATTTATGGGCTGATTTACATCCTTTATTTTCACCACCAGGCTTCTAGAGCATGCAGTCATCTCGCACTCTTCATTACTGTATATTGCTATTGTGTTACGTAGAAAAAAATAGATATTTATTGCAAAAAATGTCCATTTTATTCTCTCTCTCTGGTATAATATATAATGTAAACTTTGAATCTTAGTAAATCTTTTCTTTTTTTATTATTATAATAATTATTATTATTATTATGTGACTGAAGTACTGCTGAAATACTGATATGCCTTATAAATATGAGGTTTTTTTATTTTAATGAAAGCTTTACTGATGGACAGGTAGTGAAGTGGGGCTGCAGTGGAGACCCCACACCTGGCAGAGATAGTGTTCGGTGTACAGGGATTAAAATAAAAGAAGAACACCAGCTGTATTCTTGATTTCAGAAATAAACATGAATGTGGAAAAAGCTGTTTTACGCATTTTGTTTAATTTGCTGCTTGTATTTTAAAAAAAAAATACTGTTAAACCATATGGCCACAAAATCTAATTGGAAAATCAGTGTGAGAAACACTCCCACAAGGAATTTCCACTGATTAACCATGCATTTCCCTCAAAAAAGATTCCATGTTTTGGTTTGATGTGAACTGGTCCAGACTGAGTTTTCTTTACAGTGGTGGTGAATGGAACCAGACGTCACATCTCCCGCATCTTCTCCCTCTATCCCGAGTGAAGCTCCACACGTCTCTGACTGTTTCTATGGAATGTTGATGGTGGTAAAACAGTGAATCTGAACTAAATCACTCTGGGGGACTATTTTAGCCTCACAGCATCCTGCATGTATCCCTCCACCATGAACGGGTTTAGTTTTAAGGCCAAACGCTTCTCCAAGCTCTGGAAGAACAGTGTCTCAGGCATCAGGCAGCATCTTCATCACATTACACGGGGTGAGCTGGGCCGGTTAAACGCTAACTAGGACTAAGAACTGCTGTTTTTCCATTCAGCCTGATCTACTATTTCTGGGGTTATGGCTCATCTGGACTTTTGACCAGATCATCCATCATTGGAGCCGCCTGCTCATCTATCTCCAGACCAGCTCCAACAAAACCCGGGGTTGAGTGATTCCTGTCTTGCAGTGCTTTCAGTGCAGCGGCCCAAGCCCACACCACAGCTTGCAAGGCAACTGATGAATCAACTACGGGGTCATGGGCACCTGAAGCTCACTGATGCATCTTGGGAGTGAAGGCTAGCCCGTCTGGTCTGATCCCACAGAAGAGCTACTGTGGTGTAAAAAGTGATGCTGACTCTGATAGAAAGGGCTCAGAACACACAGTGCACCACAGTCAGAGCTGTTTCAACAGCAGGAGGGACACACTCAGTGTTAAGCAGGTGGTGTTGATGTTATGGTTGATCATTGTGTGAATGTTCCTTAAATATTCACAAAAAAAACCTTAAAGACTTTGTAAAGAAGCGATCTGCTGCACTATACTAAAGTGCGCACCATCTGTTATGACTGAGAGTCAGTGCAGCTCCATGGTAACAGAGGCTCTCTATTTGGCCAGGTTTGCAGAGGCAGCTCTAATCAGCCATAACCCTGGAGACGTACAACATATGTCCATTTGGGGACTGGAGACTTATTTGGCAGCAGCACTTGGCAAAGGAGAAGACCGAGATTAGTATGTGTTCCTGCCCAATCTGGAGCAGACAGGAGAGAGAACCGACTGTGTGTTCAGATGCCCCAGCATTGGTCCAGAGATGCGTGAACTGCAGCCGCCTCCCCACTGGAAGCCATCGGCTTCTGCACAAACAGCACAAGAAGCACCTTGAAACACCTTGATTGCTTCCACTCACTGGCCACTTTATTAGAAACACCCACCTTGTGCTTCCACTCACTGGCCACTTTATCAGAAACACCTACTTTGGGCCTCCACTCATTGGCCACTTTATTGGAAACACCCATCTTGTGCTTCCACTCACTGGCCACTTTATTAGAAACACCCACCTTCATTTATTTATTCATTAATTTATTCATTTATTCATTCATTCATTTATTTATTTATTCATTCGTTCATTCATTCATTTATTTATTCATTCGTTCATTCTTTCTTTCATTCATTCATTCATTTATTCATTCATGTATTTATTTATTTGTTTGTTTGTTTATTTATTTATGTTACTTTATTTGATCAAGAGTAAAACTGCGCGTTCCCCGGGGCAAAACCTTTGGGAACCGTTCGCGCTCGCGAATCGATTCGTGTGACTCGCTGAAAAGAGTCGTTCGAAAAGAGCGACTCGCTGATCCGCCGCGATCCCGTCATGGGAAAGCTCGCGGTCCTTCTGCTCCATGGACGCTTCCAGTGCGTGTTAGGTGCCACCGGGAGGACATGTCCGAGAGGTGAGTCCAGAGGCGCGAGAACATTAAACTGATCGTCAAACGTGAGACGAATCCGTTGCAAGTTTGGGGTTTTGGTCGCTGTCGCGCGCGGTTGTTCTGCTGCGCGCGGGCGCTTGTACGTGTGTGGTGTGTGTGTGTGTGTGTGTGTGGGGCTTTCGCGTGTTTGGCTCGTCTCGTGACCACGAAGCTGCTCGTTCCCAGCGGGGCCGTGTTTGCAGAAGAAGTATTTTGGCATCTGTAAAATCCTGTTCGCCTGCATTAGAACACACTGTGCTCAGGTGCGCTCGGGTGCGCTCAGGTGTCCGGCTGTTATGGCGACGGCTTTAATCCGGTAAAGAGTGCAGAGTTCACGGTAACCTAAGCCTTATTTCAGCAAGGCTGCGGACTGGCTCTCCTTACAGGCAGGTCCAGGCCTGATTTACCCCAAACCCAGAGCTGCGAGTGCACATTGAGCTACAGGGCTGTATCACCAGATTTGCCAAATTCCCCCGCACTGATGTGGTTAAGATGTAAGAACTGTTCACAGTGGTGGTGAACGGAACCAGACGTCTGGTTCCTCTAAAACAGGGCTTCTCAAATCCAGGCCTTGAATCCATGTTCCGGTCCTGGATTTTGTAATCACCAGTAGTTGTGACTCTAGGCGAGCAGTCAATTATAACAGTTCAGTAACTACTTGTGATTTCGAAATCCAGGAGTGGAATCTGGATTCAAGGTCCAGATTTGAGAACCGCTGCTCTAAAAGAAGGCCCTTCACAGAAAGGTCTTCGAAGAAATGGTGATGTAGATGCTGCCTGATGCCTGATGCCTGATGTATTTAGTTTTTATATTTTAATACAATAATCATACGTTTATTTTGATTATTTTATTATTATTTCCCAGTTTAATTATTTTATTATCGAACCCAGGACCTTCTCGCCCTTAATTTATTCTTTCATTTTATGTCGTACATGCTTATATTTACTTATTATTTAAATTTTGTCATTTTTTTTACTGTTAAACACTTTGAGCGGTGTTATCAATTGTATGATTTATGCCTTAAATATTGGTCTTACTTTTCTTACTTGTTTAATTCTAAGCTGCGTTTTGTGTATTTTATAATGTTTTAAAGTTAATTATTGGAATTAATTTTATTTAATTAATTTTTTCAGCCATTCGTTGGGGGGAGGGAGACATGCAGGGCGTTGTAAGTCCAAAAAGTCCCTCAAAGTCATTTAGTTTCACTATTTTACATCATCAACATTCCATAGAAACACTCAGAGACACATGGAGCTTCACCGGGAGTGGAGAGGAGAAAACATGGCTCTGTTTCCTTTTATCTTGAATAAAAAAATGTCTCTCTCTCCACTTAAGGTTTTGTTTGTAAAGTGATATGTGAACGGCGCTATATGAATATAACGATGATGTTGTTTGTGTTGGAGACGTGATGTCTGGTTCCATTCACCACCACTGTAAAGAAATCCCAGTCTGGACCAGTTCACAGCAAACCCACCCTGGAGGAGTCTGTTTACAGCTCAGCCAGTAAAGTTTTCCCTTTTAACTCATGAAACTATATTACCAACCTTTTGATGTGATGTAGCCAAAGACTGGCCATGTCGTTAAGCCATGTGATCCTTTGATCTACAGGATCTTCAACTGAACATTGCACGTCTAAGTGAGTATTGGAAAAGCAAATATTGTGATAACCGTTGATTTCCTTGTGCTTCCACTCACTGGCCACTATATTAGAAACACCCCCCTTTGTGCTTCCACTCACTGGCCACTATATTAGAAACACCCCCCTTTGTGCTTCCACTCACTGGCCACTATATTGGAAACACCCACCCTTTGTGCCTCCTCTTAAAAATTCTCTCTCTCCCCCAGTTCCTCAGGAGTGAACACCAGCAGTGGCAGTTTCCCCAAATCTCAATCTTCCCACTACTCTGAGCTCAGTGACACACACACTCCTCTCTCCGTGGAACACACTCCGGACTCCGGCATCGTCGCCACTCCAGTAAGCATCCATTCATGCAGCTCAGAATTCATATTGGTTCATGCCACAGGATGAACATTAGGACAGTAGGTCTGCACGATATGGACAAAAGATCAGTATCACAATTATGCTTCTACTTCCTATTATTGCGATGCCTTTCATATCATCAGTTTTCTGTTACAACCAAGGCTTGAGGTGTGTAAACATTGTTCAAGTTTTAAAATCTATGTTCTTGTCCCCATCTGTACATATCCAGCACATATCTGCCCCATACCCACATTATAATATCCAGCACATATCTGCCCCGTACCCACATTATAATATCCAGCACATATCTGCCCCGTACCCACATTATAATATCCAGCACATATCTGCCCCGTACCCACATTATAATATCCAGCACATATCTGCCCCGTACCC
>JBBPDA010158651.1:0-18681 GCA_037974385.1 Arnoldichthys spilopterus | reverse complement strand
CGTCTGAAGCATAATGGTATTACGGAGCACTCAAATGTGCACAAAATGTATCCATCATGAATAGTGTGTTCATGACTTAGTGTATTGTTAATAAAATGGCCAACAAATCCATTGCTTAGCTAAAAAATCCAGCAGAAGAGGTCCCTGTTGAGTTATACTTCTAAACAAATTGCTGTAAAGTGGTACCTGACAAGTAATAAGTCTAGCCTTTTAAGAAAAATTATAATCTTTAATTGATCTTCATAAAAAAAATCAGTTTTTAAAATCAAGAGATCTGCTTAGAAAATACACTGATCAGCCACAACATAAAAACCATTAACGGGTGACATGAAGTATATTTGATAATCTCATTATTTACCTGTCAAGGGTAGTGATATATTAGGCTGGAAGTGAATAGCCATTACTTGAAGTAGAAGCAGGAAAAATGTGTGAGCATAATTTTCTGAGCCACTTTGGGCCTTCTTGTGATGGCTAGACGCCTGAGTCAGCGTCTCCAAGACGGCAGGTCTTGTGGAGTGTTCCCATTGTGCGGTGGTTAGTACCTACAAAAGGAAATCGGGAAGAACAACTGGTGAATCAGCGATAGAGTCCTAGGTGCCCAAGGCTCACTGGTGCATGTGGGACGTGATGGCTAGTCCATTCGGTTCGATCCCACAGACGAGGTACTGCAGCACAAAAGGTTAACGTTGGTTACAGGTTATGGGAAATGCAATGCAGCACAGTCAGAGGTGTCTTGGTAAATTGAGGTAGACCTGCACAATATTAGGTGAGAGGTTTTAATATTATGGTTGATCAGTGAATATCCCCAAAGATGCAACTTTTCATCACCACCGTCTTGGGTGAAACACACCACAGCCATACAGCATGGCAACAGCTCAGCAGTCATACACAGACGTTAACTTTTACAAGATAAAATTGTATAGGGCTTAGTGTTCTAAATGCTGTAAACGTTGTACAGCAAACAAATCTTGGCTGTAGCTTTGTAAAACCCTCAATGTTTTAAGTTATTTGAAATTACATTATACAAATTAATGGCTTAATAAATATTATATTATCATTGCTTTTATATGTTGTTGCTGATGGAGCAAACTTTGTGCTAGCTGCTGTTAACTCTGTCAACATTTCATATTGAATGGACAAATGATACAAAATCACTTGTGTTGACATTTTAAAGGTTTTCCTTCTCCTGTAAAGTTTTTGCAGAGGTCTTATTTCAGCACTGACAATATAAAGTGGATTCTTCTTTTTAGAGACACTGAGTGTACAACAAACAGTTGTTTATCTAGCAATTGTGTGAGCTTTAATTTGGTAGATCACTGCAGATTTAATCTTTTAAAAATGACTTTTGTTGCTTTAGGAAAAAATCTTAAACTACCACATGCACAAACCCTGGTGAATGCTGATATAAAAATGTTTCTGGATCAAATTCGGACTAATAATATCTGAACCTTTTGAGACAATTTCTAGCTGTAGCAACTGACAGTTTTACATAGTGTTTCTGCAGTTTGTCAACAATGAGGACTATGTATGGGTTTCTGAGTGAAGATCTTGCCTTTCTTAACTTTAGGATTGGAATATTACAAAAACATGTATTACTGTTTACAACGAATGTGAAAATGCGTACTGTATACCAGGGGTTTAACATTACACAGAAGCCATGAGGTTTTCTCAAAGCTTGATTTCTTTTATTTAAACATACTCTCGCTCAGGTCATATGTTTATGTGGGGCCGATTAAGAAAAAGTAGGTCAGTAGGTCACGGTCTGAGAAAAGGAAGCGTTTCCTATTATGAAAGAAAAATAAATCGAATAATTATATGTAAAACTCCTTCATTAGGAGGAATGTTTTACTTTGTTCCACTTAGGCTATATTTAAAAATTCTAAGGTTAAGCCCAGCCTTCCCGCAGGAAGAGGTAGTAGGAAGAATAGCAGGTACAGCCAGGAAACATTTGCCATCAGGCAACTGTGGTATCTTCATTATAAAAATAAACACAGACTCTTTATCAGCCTGAGCAAAGCTTAGCATGGTGTGTTGCCATATTGCTAATAACTTACAGCTCTCAGGAACACATTAGCGTTTTATTTGGTCCAGTGTTTTCATCTTCGTACACAAGCTGCCATATATTCTTCTCACAACTGCACACACCCACCCGTAACATCCATACTATTTGGGGGAAAATACACTTACGGTTGCACATCTACTGTGTACTGTATGCTGCCCCTCAAAGTAATATATATAGTATAGCAAGAGTGAGGAAAATCAGTTCCTAAGGGATGTTTTCTGAACAGTTCCAGGTTTTCATTTTCAAGCACACCAAATTAATTTCTGCCACTATTAACAAAGTACAAAATTCATGTGTTCCAGTTACTTATATTAGTTTCATAACTGCAAAAGTATTAATTAGATAAATAGAAACCTGCCTACTGTAGACATTGTGCTAAGTAGGTGCACATTGCCCAGCCTTACTGTACTGTGCTACAGGGTCAAATGACTCCCAGAAGGTTATGCTGACCCAAAATGCCTGCATTGTATTACAGGATGCATTTACTCTATATGGGCATCGTCAGTACAGTGAGATGTGGGGTATTTTGTACTGATCCTTTGAGAATACCCCTTACTTGGAAGGTACAAAGCATAGTGAATTGATAAGCAGCATAATAATGTACAGTCCTGCAACAATAGATTTTTTTATAAATGTAATGTAATTTAACTGAAGTTTGCAGCTGGTTTAGTCAGTCTTGGCTTCAGTGTGCATTGTAAGATACAGGTTTCTCTATAAGGACAAGTCTAACATTTGTGTTTATCTCTCTTCTAGTGGGAATATCGTACACGAGGCTTGTGCTGTTCCTTGTGCAAGTTTTCCACGCGGTCATGGTATTCCTTCAGATCTCATATTCATCGTGCCCATGATGAGGAGCAGCGTCTCTGCAGTCTCTCTGTCTGCTCTGGCTGCCCATTCATTGCCCATCCAAAAGTGATCTCCAAGCACTACCGACTGTTCCATCTTGACACCCAAAAGGCAGAGCTTGAAGCAGTACCACAATACTTGCCCAATAAAGCTTTAGGGGGTCATGTCTTTCAGTGTCGAAAATGCCACTTTAATGATACCCTCCTGTACAGCATGAAGAAGCATGTTCTCATTAATCATTACACCTCCTTATTGAATCGTTTTGCCGGACAAAGAACTGAGGGTGATCTGCAAGCCCTAGGGCCGATGTACCAGAAATTTTATTGTAAGGTCTGTGGTGCAAATGCTGAGACCTCAGAGCACTTGCTATATCACATACTAACTTCTGACAAGCACAAGGAGTTGGAAATGCACATCAATGCCCTACTTTTTGAAACTGACAGTAAAAAGTTATTTCCAAATCTTGCACCAAAGGCTCAAGGTAGCCCGGTTTTGGCAGGGGCAAATGGCCAACCTTTAGTGACTCCTCCACCAGCTCCAGGTGCACTACTACAGGGAATGGCAAATGGTGGCCCTAGACTGTTTAGTGCCCCTGGGCCTAACCCTGCACTTCTTCCTGCCCAGGCTTCAGCTCTGGTTCAGCTTGCCAGTGCTGAGGCAAAGGGTTTGCTGCCACCTGGTCAGCCACTGACTCTTCAGAATGTCCAGACTCCAAGAGCTGTGCCTGCCACACTACCTACTATTGGAGGCATGGCTCCTGCTCCAACACTTCAACCAATTATTCCACACCAGCAGTTGCCAGTCAGGGTAGGAGTCCCAGGTCAGTTGCAGCCGCCACCTCGTCAAGTTCTGCTTCCACAAGGGGTACAGTTTAATGTACCAACAGTTAGAGGACCACCACCACCACCACCACCACCACAATCGATGATTGTCACTCCACGGTTCCCAGTAAATCAACCTACCCCTAGAGGTACCATGCTAACGTCGCAGTCTCTTCTGAGTCACCTAATTCCCACGGGCAACAAAGTTGACGGCCTGCCCACCTACACCCTGGCACCTTTGCAAGTATTGTCTGTCCAGGCAAATAATGTGCAAGTAGTCAATAAAACGCCTTTGCCTGTGCCACAGAACCATCTTGGACTTCAGCAAAACACATCAACTAGTAATGGTTCACAAGACTCCAAGCAAACCAAGAGGTGGATCACCTGCCCTGTTTGTAATGAGCTTTTCCCATCTAGCCTATACGAGTCCCATGTTGAGGTCCATAAAGAGTCTTCAAAGAAGTCCAAGCTAGGCCTTGCTGCACGCGCGCCCTTCTTGAAGAAAATGCCTGATAAGACCGTGAAATGTCTAATGTGCAAAACCTTGCTCTCAGAAAGGGGAGTATTTGAACATCTGCTTCATGGTTTGAATTGCCTGTACTGTTTGGGGATGTTTTATTCCATCAAGCAGCTTGTGGCCCATATTCAGATGGAGCACAATCCAACCCAGAAAGCAAACTGTGACTTCATGAGGCGAGAGTACCGTCTTTACACTGATGAGTCTGGCAACCTCCTTTTCCCTTATTTTGACATAAACACTGCAGCCCCCAAGGAAATGATGGGAGAAAAGGAGCTTAACTTGGCTCTAGTCACCAATTCCCTTGATCTGATTTTTCTGAAGATGTTGCCTGCCACTCCTCAGTCTGTGTGCAAGATGCCTGTGCCGAAACTAGACAGCTCAGATTGTGTCTTCTGTTCTGAGAAGCTCCCGAGCATGGAGTGCTATCAGATACACCTCCGAGAGAAGCACTTCATTGTACCTACTGTCCATGCTATTCTCAAAGCCCCTGCGTACAAGTGCATCTACTGTGGTGGAGTATACACCGGGAAAACGACGGTCAAGGCAATCAGCGTCCACATATCCAAATGTCGCTCTGCACCCAAGACCCCCAAAGATGCCGAAAGGATAATGAGTTCTGGGCTCGCTATTACCCCGAGAGTAAGCCAGGGTCTTGTCTCATTCCCACCACCTCCACGACAGACCACCATTCAAGTTCCCGCACCTGTCCAAGCCTCTGTGCCAGCGATCCAGTCCCCAGAAGCCGCAGCGGAAATGCAGAGCAAGATGAGGCTGGAGCTCGCTGTGAGGGAAGCCATAGAGGCAAACAAGAGAGAACGAGAAGCCAGGCTCGCACGCAAAAGGAAGTTCGAGAAAGAGAGGTTAACGGGAATTACTCCGCAGTCACCTGAAATGCAGGTCGATCCTTCCGTGCAGTTTGCACTGGATCCTGCTGGAATGGAGATGCGCTCGTTTGAAGACCGGCGGGAATTTATAAACAAATACTTCAACAAACAGCCCTACCCATTTAAGAAAGAGATCTACGCCTTGAGCGGCCGTCTGCTGTTGAACAAAACTGACATCGCCTGCCAGTTCGGAGCAAAGCGCACCAGGTGTATGAAGCACTTGCAGAGGAACAAAGCTGTGGTTCTGTTGGGCTTCAAAATGACGGAGGTTATGAAAATGAAGCATAATCTGCATGTTCCAGAGATCGAGCCAGAGAAGCCATCTGTAGACGTGGAAGCAGGCATACAGGAAAGTACCTCTCAAATGGATGAGGCTTAATGAAGTTGCCTAGCGTGTCTGTTTTCCTTATGTCTTCTGTTAGTCAGTTGTAAACGTTCTAAAACAAGGACAAGACAGCTCCGAGAGCGGTAGACTTTAAAAAAAAAAAATGCAAAAAAAAAAAAGTATTGTATTTACGCTAGATCAGTTTTCCAAGGACCACAATTATCTCCTTAGGAACGTCTGTAGACTCCTTTTTCTTGGAAGTAAACTTAAATAGTAAGTTGAACTCGAGTATCTGGATTTCAGTGCCGTTCCGTAATGTGTTTGAGTAGTCATTTTGCACAGAACAATACTGTATAGTTTCATTTTTAAAAATGGTACACCCATTACATTGCAACACCACTACTGTTTCACAGTGCGGTTTCTTTGGCCTTTTCTCGTTTTTCTTTTTAGTTTGTCATTTTAACCAAATATCAATGTTTTTATACTCTAATATTAATACAGACATTATTTCTTAGTGCTCCTTGAATTAAAGCGCTTTCTATGTTTAACAGTAGACGATTAGATCGAACGTATTTAAGAAGTTACCCTTCTCCTGAAACGTTTCCAGTATTCTGTTGAAGTGCTTCCTCATTTATCCTGTGCCTACGTCATGATATGTCAGTATGGTATGTCAGTGTGTGTTCTTTGACATAGAATTGTGCCTAAAAATGAGTATCCTTTTTAGCCTCTTTTTATGGTGGTCATTTAATGCACTGTGGGCCTGTGGGTAGGGATGAAGTCTGGATGGAGGGAAGTCTGTAAAATACAGGCCTGACTCTGAAACTGGTAGCGACAGAGCATTCTACTCCTTTCTGTGAACTAGCAAAATGTTTTTCTGCCCTACCAGCTCTGAGATCCCACTCGATCAAAAGCATGGCAGTTTGTTGTTTCATTGCCAGGTGTAAGCATGGTTTATCAGCATTTGGTTCTTGTAATAGTGGACCGTAAGGCTGTCAGAAGATTTCCTCGGTCATGTTTTCAAGCTTAGTCATGTTAAGCAATCTTTAAATACACATTTGCAAGGATGCCATATGAGAAAGAATGCAAAATAAAGTTACACATTAAAACACAGTGTTTGGTATTATTTATTTTAGTTATTCATGTTTTATATGTATATATTTCATAGTATTTCTTTTAAATGTATGCATTTTAAAACCCTCACTGGTGGACTGGCATATGTATGTGTGTAATAGTTGCAAAAGGAGCTTAAACCTGGGAGAAATGTCTGCAAGAATTTTAATTTACTACATGAATTGTGATCTGGGCATGAGTTGTTAAAATTATTATAGATTTAAAATGGGAGGGTTGCTTTGCATGTACTATGCATGCAAATAACTGCAACTCTTTATGTACTGCTATCCACACTACAAACAATGAGAGTAAAAATACACCACCAGCAGCCATATTCATCATCCAGACTGTTGCAAAATGGAAATGTTTTGATTTCAGTAATTACAACTCCGATGGAATCGGAGGCTAGGCCTTAACCATGTGGTGTATGTAAAAAGCCAGTACAACAGGAAAGCATGTGATCAGCTTAGTTTGCCAATAAAGTAAAAGACTTGTGTTCAGTGGCAATTTTTAAAAATAATTTTGATCATAAGACAACCATATGTAAAGGTTTGTGGGATGTTACTACATATTTATGTATTAAAATTATTTTTTATTGTAGTTTTTAGTGAAATGTGCTGGTCGTGCAGCCCAGCAGCTGAGCTACGGATGGGTCGACTGATAAAACTCCATACCTCCAATCCTGACCGATCTTTTTGATCCTTGCACAAGTCACTTTACTATGTTTTTTTATTTGAGCAGAAAGCTGAATAATCATGCTTGTATAAAACTAAATATTTACTTGTGGAAAAGCCCCTGGATCTGGTTTTCATACACATCATGACACTGTGTAAACCGTAGACTGCTAATGCAGACTTTTCAAATACTTTTCTGAGGTCCATGTTTAGTGTTTTTTTCCCTGTGGGAAGAATGATCTTTTCTACATACATACAAGACTTTTTAAACAAAATATCCGTATGTGTGGCCTTGCTATTAATTATTAATTCGAAGGGTAAACGCATGAGTCGGGCCTCTCCGCTACTGCTCCGGTCCAAAAGGGGGCGTAATACACATATGACCGCACCGTAGCGTCACATATCGAAGAAGACGTGGTGTTGCGAGTGGTCGAGCGGTGGAGACGGGGGGAAAAACAGTATTATTAAACAAAAACGCTGGTCGTATATACTACTTTTACCTTATCTAAGGTAAGATTCTTTGACATTTGCTCTCGAACACCTTTTGTGTGTTTATTTTTTCCTTTTCATTGGAAAGTGGCCTCTGAGGCAAGTTCTGGAAATGTCTGAACGCAGCTGCTAAAGCTAACGCAGTGTCAGGCAAACAAATCAGTAACATTTAGCTGCGAACATCCCGGCTCAGGCCCCTTTCTGTAGCAAAACTTGTCTTAATGTCTTAATTTTACGGCTACGTCTACTTTTGCACCGCTGAGACACGTAGCTAATACTAAGTAAAAACTAAGGTTTGTACGCTACGAGTGTTTTGTTTTCTTGTTGGTTATGTAACTAGCAGAGTTTGCTTTCTGTCATAATTTGGTTAGCTCCGTTCATTTACAGCACTTTGCTGTCCATTCTGAAGGCTAGCTTGAACTGTCATACTTTTGTACTTTTTTTAGGAAAATTTTTCTTGAGCCAAAATGTCTTACATGCTTCCACATCTTCACAACGGCTGGCAAGTGGATCAGGCTATTCTGTCGGAAGAGGACCGAGTGCTTGTAATCCGATTTGGCCACGACTGGGACCCCACGTGCATGAAAATGGATGAGGTTTTGTACAGCATTGCTGAAAAGGTAACCTTTCATGTCTGCAAGGAACGTGGCTCTCCTATGCACTACATATTGCTATATAATGTGCTTCGTGGCAGATGCTGCTTACAGCACATAAGCCTTGCAGAAGACCTTTTTCAGTCATTTGTCAGCCTCTCTGTCCTCTCGCTAAAATCAGCACATCTCAGGATCTCACCTTTCTCCTCACTCTGTAACTGGATCTCCAAATGTGCTTCTCTGCACCAACAATAGATAACTGAAAAAAATCTTGACAGTATCACATTTTTAAATGTTATACTTGAATTTAGCTGAAACAACCTGTGATTGGTCATTTTGCATTTCAGTCAGATTAAACTACAGCTCACAAGTCTTTCAATGCAGTCCTGTCATGGAGTGGAATTATTTTATAGTCTAGTGTAATATTACTTGATGAGTACAGGGGTGCCCAACCTTCCACATAAAGGCAAACGTTTTACGACTGACTGCACAGATAGATTTAACAGGAACTTAAAAGTGATCTTTTCAGACTTCTTTGTGTTTGATGATGCCACTGACCTGGCAGTGCCGAAGATGGTGTGCCATTGCACATCTTAGCTCCGCACATAACTGCAGACATCAGTATTACTGCCAGATATTGGCTGTCAAAACTTCTCTGCAGCTTTCAAAGTTTATAGTGGGGGCTAATTCTTTTCTTAGTAAGGATCACTGTGAAGTCCAACTGCCTTTAATTTACAGTGCTGTGGAAAAGTATTTCTATATTCAGAGTTCCTCTGTTATATATTCCTTTGTTTCTTTACAACATGCGTTTCTGATCGCTGAACAATTTTTGCATAGGATAAGACAACCTGAGTTAACACAATTGCAGAATCAAAGAAACTGTACAAAAAAGGTGACGACTTGTATCTGCGCTGTCATATAAGACTCTTGACTTGCAATGCAATTTCATTGTGCTGCCACATGCTATAGCAGTGGTAGACAGTGAGGGTCAATCAATGAATTGCAAAAGAATTATACTTAATTCTCCAGCATCAATTTTTACTCAAAATTAATGAGTTACAGAAATGTTCAGGGACTGAATGTTAACACTTTGTATATTTCTGTACAGTGGTGACTCTTATTTTAGGCTTGTTCCTTCTGTTGTATTGTTTTATTTATAAATGTGGTTTTTTTTTTATTGTTTTTTTTTTTATACCTAGGTCAAGAATTTCGCAGTGATTTACCTAGTAGATATCACCGAAGTGCCAGATTTCAACAAAATGTATGAGTTGTATGACCCTTGCACAGTCATGTTCTTTTTCAGGTAAGTTGAAAGTCTTTTCTTAACTCTAAAGATGGGCACAACCATCTGTCATGTGCATTCTTATTGGTAACCAAATATTACTCTATCTGAGCTAAGATATAGTTGCTGGAGTAAAATAGTCATCACATTTTAAAAAATTATTCAGGAGTTGTACTTGAAGCAGTAATGTGGTGTAGATGCATATTACTGACAGTCATGCCACTTCATCTCCTATGGGAGTGCTTATCTTTAACACCAAATAAAAAATCTCTTGCACGTGTGACAAAAAAGGTCAGTCAAACGGCTTTTTTAAGCATGCAGTTCTTAGCTATGCTAAGTGACATACTATATGGACAAAAGAATTGGGACATGTGGACATAACAGCTACAAGGAACTCTAGTGATTGTGTCAATAGAGTGTGGCTATGCTTCTGTTGTTCCTAAACACTTTCACATTGGAATAATACAATTTAGAGTTGACCATGGAATATATAGCAGGGAGGAATTTTTACAAACTGACATCTTATGTCGGTACCATGCTTGAATTCACTGAACTCTTAAGAACCCATTCTTTTACAGGTTTGTAAACCCAACTACATGGCCAGGTTCTTTATTTTATACACATGTGGTAATGGGTGTGGCCATCAGAATTCCCTGTCCACAAGAACACCTGAACTAAGCATTTTTCTGACGTTTGTGGTGTCCGGTGAGCACAGAAAAAAAACAAAAAATTTTTTACACATTGGAGCAAATCAGATTGTCCACAGACCCCACAAAAAGCCCCGCTTTTGGGGCTCGCGTTCGGTCAGCTGCGCGTTCGGATGGCATCAAAAAAAGTTGCATGCAGCTTTTTCTTGGCATTAATTTCTGCTGAAATCCGAATAAGCGCAAAAGAAAACGTCTTCTAGTCTTTGAGGGACTTTAGCCATTCCATGATGCTTCAGTCAGAGTGTGATTCAAGTAGCAGCGATGATATTTTCGCCATATCAGGAGGATTTTTAACATGACGTCAAGGTTTAGGTCTAAATAAAGCAACTGACCATATTTTACTAATAAAATGCAGGATAAAGCTCAAACCTCACAGATTAAAAAAAACAAAAACACTGATTACTGCCCCCAGTAGTATGTGTCACTATTTGACAGAATTTGTGTTGTGTTTACATGTACCACAGGAACAAACACATCATGATTGACCTTGGGACAGGTAACAACAACAAGATTAACTGGACCATGGAGGACAAACAGGAGATGATAGATATTATTGAAACTGTCTATAGAGGTGCAAGAAAAGGAAGAGGTCTTGTGGTTTCTCCAAAAGACTACTCAACCAAATACAGATACTGATACTTTCCCTTTTTTGGATACCTCCGTTGGACAGTTTGTGGTGTGAAGCACAAGCAGTTCATTAAGGCCATGTGGACATTGAAATGGCCCTGTTTTGGAATCTTGTCTTTATTTAAGGATTTCACCCCCCTGTATTACTGAAACTATGTTCTGGTATATGGTTTTGTCTTGGTATTTTTATCCATTTTGTGAATAAATATTTCTAAGAAAAATGGTCAGTACTTTGTGTGCATGTTTGATGTTTGTTATTTACAAGCTACAGGTTTATGCAGTTGCCATGGCCTCCTACTTTATGCTTGGAGTTTGTTTGGTAGGTTGGGTGTTGACCAAGAACCAGAGCACCATGAAAGAGCCAGGTGACTGAGAGGAGTGGGGTTTCATAGGCATTTTCTGGGGTCAAAGTCAGTCCAGAAATCTTGGTTTTAGTCCATGGGTGCTTGTCCTTATTCTCTTATTAAAAACATCATGGGAAAATCCATCACAGCTCAATTTCATGTTCACCGCTCCATTTTAAAACCAGGCCAAACAAGATCACCCAACAGCCTTTCCCTGTTCTCACCCCAAGTAAGGGTATAGTTAACCTTAACAGTGAGGAATTAGTAATAAGAGTATCAAACTATTGGTGAACACGAATATAGTTGTTTTATTTGAGCACTTTGCACTTACAGACTGGTTCCTCTATTCATTTTTCCATTTTTATGACAGGATGGTGATTGAATAGAGGTTAGCAGATGTATTGCCATTTCTGGGATAAATAAGTGGATAAAATATCTGGAGAGACAGAATCTAAATTTGTCACCCCACACAGTGGCTAGTTCAACAGCACATTAAGATTTGTAATTTGGCTTGTAGTGGGTACTGATATTTATATTACTGATATTTGTGGTGTATTGACTTCTGTGGTTTTGAGTTTATTTTAGCAGTTCTTGGTGGGAACACCTTTTTCAATTTTCAGTTTATTAATTTATTATTTCAATATTAATACGTGAATATTTTGGTTTTGTGGAACATACTGTTCCCTTCACAATTATTGTCACTGCTTATAAAGATGCATAAAAAGGGTCAAAGAAAATCCCTTGTCAAGAAATGTTTCTTCACAAAAAAAGTGAATGTGAAAGTGTCTGAGAACACAAATTGATTACACAAAGTGCCCTCTGCATTTTACCCATCAAACAAGGAGCCACAGGCAGCTATCAACAGGGAGCAGTGTAGTGCGACAGTACCTTGCTCAAGTGTAGCTCAGTAAGTTACCAGAACTTGCGACCTTCTGTTCA
The DNA here is from genome assembly GCA_037974385.1 of Arnoldichthys spilopterus. Lineage (NCBI taxonomy): Eukaryota > Metazoa > Chordata > Actinopteri > Characiformes > Lepidarchidae > Arnoldichthys > Arnoldichthys spilopterus. Next base: position 6,458 of record JBBPDA010158651.1, on the reverse strand, counting down.
CAAGGGCAACGACTAGGCCACAACTGCTCTAAACATGCCACTATAATTCCCTCTGCATTTAATACTTTAAGCCTCCCTTTGCTAATAAAATAGAACTGAGTCTTGTATAACATTTTATAAGCTTGTAGAATACAGAAGAGGGCATCAGAGACCATTCCTGTTCACTGAATCGTTCCAGACCATCCAGGGTCCTAGGACCTCTCGAGTTCAGCTTACCCAACAGTTTTTCAGTGGGGTTTGGGTAAGGGAACTGAGATGGCCATGGCAGAAGCAAGATTTATGTTGATTTGGACATATGCTTCAGATCATTGTCCTGCTGGAAAATTGACAGGTTTCTCTGAATAAATAAGTTGAAGTTTATTTTGTCAGCGTGAGATGTTGCTTTATCAAAAAGTAGATTTTAAAGTCTATAGAAGTGTAATGTTTGTTCCAATATTACCAATTTAACATGTTACATTTTTACTAGATCAAGTTTAGAAGAAAATATAGGATCACTCAAGGAAAACGGGGTAAAAATGTTGTTCAAATGAGATCAAAATATATGTACAGCTTTTCTTTAAGCATGTGTTTAAGAATCTCCAGACAGAAGTGCCAGGATCATCTCCCACATGAATCTCCATTACTTATCACATCATCCACAGACAGATTGCTTCTCTTTAGCATCCTGTAATATTTGTTTATGCATTAGTGCCCTTGTGTAAATCCCATTCCAGGTTTCATTTTTAACTGTTTCACAGAGACACTGTAGGTCTTGTTTCTTGCCATTAACATTTTAGTTTACTGAACTGAAAATATAGAAGTTCACTACCAGATCTTAAACGCACAATCAAGGTCACAGCCCTGTCCTTTCATGCCTAATGTGCTAGCCTTTGCAGTGGTTCTCAGACCATCAGGGACCACCCATTATCCATATTTTTGGCTCCCATGATTTGCAACATGGTGTTGTAGCTCTAAAAATGCTGTAACCACAATAGAATTGAGGGGGGAAAAAAATTACTTTCCATACAATGGAATAGACACAACCTGTTCTCTTAATTTGCAAAGCCATTTGAATTTTACAATCTTTGCATCAACTAGTAAAGAACCTAAACTTCAGTCAAACAGACGCAGTAAAACATTAAATTGCCCCACCCCTAAATTTAGTTGTTTGTTTGCAATTTGACTTAACTGACCACACCTAGCCCAGTTGTGGTCATCAGCCAACATGTTCAAGCCAAAATACTGTTTAAGGAGATTACAATTTACTGATTTGCAAACACTGATGGTGCTTCTGCTTGTCCTGGCAGAAGTTTATTGCATGGAATGTTTAAGTGTATTCTATAGAAATTTAACTATTATGGTGACAAGATCCAATTAAACTGAAGCAACAGTTGCCTATACTCAATATCTTGGCCAAGTAGTGTAAATTTAATAGACCTTTAAAGTCTGAGCTTTAGGGATTGGCAATAAGTGTGTAAATATTAAACTAAAGTGCACTTAAAGGGATATTAAATCTTCCAGTAAGGAGGAAAAAAAAAAGTAGAATATTGGCCAAATAAATTATGGAATTTAACATTCGTATTAAACTAACAGACCATTTAGTTACTCAAATGTCATTAGAGCATTTGCTGCATGTCACTGCTTCAGAACAAACAAGGCTTACACAGTTGATTTCAAGATGAACATTTTTATTTGAGAACCATGAGACCACCCAAAATAGCCAGCACCCATCTTGCTTATCCTTACTACAAGGGAAAAGGAAAAGCTGAAATTAGACCAACAGAACAGTTAAAGTAACTTCACTTTTAGTGGCAGAAAGCAATCACCATTTACAGCTACTCCATTAACACTTGGTCAGGAGTTACTGACCCTGTAAGTAAATAGAAAGCCAGCCATGTGAGATTAGAATGTCTGACAACTTCAGCCTCAGTGAGAACTACCAAATTTAGGCTTACTTTGGTTTAAAGTAAGACTTGCATTCAGTCAAGACATGTGTTCTTAGTCAAAAGTTTTGTATCTTTAGTATATAACCTGCACTGATGAGACTAATGCTGCCAAAACTAGAAGTGCCCCCACCCCAACACCATTTGACACAGCCATTCTTTGCAGAAGACCTCAGGGGTAGGAGTTAAATTAGTCCAAGGCCATGACCATCAGGAATCAGGTCCAAGATCATCTATACAACTGAAAGTTATAGCTAACAGCAAGTCATGAGTGCTTAACCATGTTAATGAAGAACTTAAAAAAAGTCTTGGAAAAAGATTGACACTAGTTCATTTGCCACATTTGCCTTGCAAATGTAGTCCTGACCTGGGGAAATCTCTTGGCTGATCTCTGAGGCAAGAAACTTCAACAAACTACTTGCATGAACTACCCTGTGGCAAACTAGTTCAGACTTGATTATTCAACTTCTCTACCTCAATCTAAAGCTTATGGTAATACTTACCTTATTCCACTGGGTATTTTATTCAAACATACCTCATTAAAGCACGTCTGCTTACATGGCATCTCAGAAGGCATACAGACTTCAGTAGAGCACATAAAGTAGATCTGTAAAGGAGAGAGGACTAGTAGGGCATCTTTAAGAAATTTGACACAAGTTGAATAAAAATAGAATTACTGAACCTCTTCATCGAGATCCCTCTTGATTGACTGGTTCATGAACTGAAAAGCCTTCACTTCAAAACGGCGCAGGTGGTGATTCTGTGGTGCATTTGCCAGGTGAAGGATTGAGAAATCCGAATCAAATGGGTTGGGGCAACTGCAGAACAAATGATAAACAAGCCAGCTGGACTCAGTTGCTGGCAACAACACTTTTGGGTTATATTCCAAGCAGTAAAATCTGCTCATGATCATTTCTGATGACTGGATTATCCAGTTGACACATCATGCTTATATTTTCAATATGGATGCAGGTGTTCTGTCTAAATTTATTGGAATCAGTTTCCCCTATTCATTGACATTATGGCAGGCATTTCAAGCAAGAAAGACCAAGTGGGGGAGTAGACAGGAGTTATGACAGCAGGGTCTCCTCTTGCGTCTCATGAACTGGTTTGCAACATTAGGGTTTGGTTAAGATAAATGTTAAAATAACCATTTATGCATCCTTTGCATCCCAAGTACAACCCCAGTTACTTTTAACTGCAACATGCTCCTGGTTTACACTAGTCATATTAGGATTATTGATCACTGATTTGCAACAGCTATTTAAACCATTCTGTTTTCAAGTTGAACAAATACTCTGAATTTAGTTTAACCTACCTTTCATACAGCAGAACCAAAGCACTCCTAGCTGACCGAGGGTATGCCACACAGTAGTGCACAAGCAGAACGGCTTTAGGCTCTGGGGAGTTTAATCGCACTTCCAGGTACACTGGATTACCCAAGAGTTTCCCCAAGGACTGGTGATAACAAGAGCGGAATTTGGAGAAGGTTTTGTCTGCAAAGGAAAAGTGACCCGTTACTGGAGGCAATAAGTAAAAAAGCATGCTTCAGCCTTTAAAATAAAAAAAAGTGTTACCACCTAGTGTAGGAGCCACTACATAGACTGAAAATATTAAATTCTCTAACTTCATTATGAAATGCTAGTTTTTAAAAACAGTTTAATTGTCTAACTGAATGTTGTCCCAAAAAAAAAAAAAAAAAAAAAAAATTAACTGACATACCCACTGCAATCCTGAGTTGGACTCCAGGTTGTCCCTTGGCCCTCGCTATGGCTGGCAGGCTAGGACTCATCACCATGTATCCAGCACCAGCCCAGCCCCTTCCCTCAAGGTCCCAGCTGACCTTTGAATAGCGACACTCAACCATCAGCCTAAAATGAAAGTAGACAGAGGATCAAACTAAACATTACAGCATCCAAGAACCCCTCATGCAAGACACCAGTTAGCTCTGAGAACTGACTTCAGGCAGCCCTAATGTGCTGACAAAAGAACTAATTAACACTAGTAGCTATTGCAATTATGCCACATACTGTGATGGATACATCAATCTATAAACAAGTGACCCAAGATAAATTTGCATCACTTTCTAAAAGCAGTTGTGTTAAATTCTCACAATGAGTTTCCAAGTACAGCAAGAATTCATTCTGATTAGAGCAAGTATGGGGAAACTAGTCTGACAGCTGGGTTTATCTACACTAAATAGAATAAAATGCATGCCCCATCATAAGTTGCTATGTGAGCAGAGAAATCAAACTGTTGGCCTCTGGTCCTTGTTTAGACACCTAAAACTCACCTGAAAAAGTCATCCCTGGTGCTGATGCCATATTTGAGATCAAACAGTCTCGATGTAGATTGCACTTCAGCCAAGTAAATACTGGTCAGCCCGATTTGCTGGTTTAAAAAAACAACCCGATTATCTTTAATTTTACAGTCAAGCACAAAACTAACTCAAAAGCCACAGGTAGAAAAACTCACATAAGAGTAAGTTCCACAGTCAGTCACCCGGAGCTTAAAAACAGCAAAGTCTTCATTGGCAATAACGGGTCTATGGTCACATCTCCCTACTACATGCCAACCTGTAGGACTGAGCAGGCTGCTTGTGATGTTGGAGGGAACGGTAAACACAAAATACCCATCAGCTGTACATACTAAATGGGCAGGGAGGGGGAGAAAGAAAAATGTATTTGGAACAGGTAGGAAGTATATAACATTCCTGTAAATAATTCAACCATCAATTGACTTGAGGCTGGACTACCCCCACTATTCCAAACAAATCAATAAAATACAGGGTTCTAATACTTTACATATTTCTGGTAATAAGGTTCGAGTTGTTCAGTTAAATAAATCATGACAATCAATGCAACAGACACATGCAAACCTGTGTTAGCCCAACATTGCTTTAAGAATTCCTGCTCTTCCTGTACACAACCTGATCTAATCAAGTAGCTAAGACTTCCCTGCAATGAAGCAGGTCATAGCAAAAGAACACAGGGTAATACCCTGTGACCCATCACCACCTTTTCTGGCCAAGTTGTACATAAACAAAAATGGTCATTCCATGTACAGTACCATACCATTCATGGGGTAGTAACACATGGAGGTAGTTGTGTCCATGCAGCATCCTATATCAAGGCACTGGGCAGCTGTGGCTCCATGGCATTGCAGTCTCTGGCTGGTTGGAACACTGCAGCCTGTGTAAATACGCATTATAAAAAAGGTTGTGTTGTGTGAATGCAGCAGTTGCCCAATTTTTAATGACCATGCCACATCATTCAGGCATAAAAAGTGCTTGTGTACATTTCACTATATTGCAAATGACTGATCTAGGCAGAGGGACAGCCTGAAAGCATCCATTCTATCAGATTAAAGCTCCCTTTAATTTTAGCTCACTTGTACCCCAGCTTTGTTCAGAACATACCTACATTTCAGGATAACCAACAGTGTAGACAAAACGTAGACAATGTACGATTCTCTAGCTGAGAATGGTTCAGAACATTTTAACTAACTTTACAACTACAGAACATTAAGATATAATCCTTACCAAATATATACAAGGCAAAAAGACAGGACAAGTGATGTGCAGATTCCTTTTTGCCCAGGGAGCTTAATTCCTCTAGTCACATTTGTTTAAATGTTTAATTTTGTGGAAATTCCATACATCAAATGCATTTCAGATTAAATAATTAATCATAGGGAGTTCAATTAATAGTACAGATTGAAGGAGCAGACACCTCACACTATGTTTGACTGTTTGGAACACACCTGGGGTAGGAGGGTTCAAAGGACTGCTGGGGCTTGGGGCCAAGGATGTGCCAGGGACCCCCCTGTGCGTCACTGGGGCCATGGGAGTGCTGGGAAACTCTTTGGGCATTACAGAGACCACGGACAGGCTAGGAATGAGGGCCATTGGAGTCACTGGATCTAAGGGCTTGCTGGGTGGGTCCATGGAAATGAATGTGACCTGCTTCAGGGGCGCCGGGGTCAGAGGCGTGCTGCGGACCTCTCTGTGGGTCACTGGTGTCATGGCTGTGCTAGAGAGCTTTCCGGGCATTCCAGGCATCACTGGGGCCACAGGTGTGCCAGGAAGTGGGGCTAGGGGTATGGCAGGGACCCCTCTGGGAGTTACTGGGGCCACTGGCGTGCCAGGGAGGGGGGCCATAGTTGTAACAAGGACTCCTCTGGGTGTCACTGGGGCCACAGGTGTGCTGGGGACCCCTCTGGGAGTCACCAGGGACACAGGCGTGCCAGGGAGGGGGGCCAAGGGTGTGCTGGGGACCCCTCTGGGTGTCACCAGGGACACAGATGTGCCAGGGAGGGCGGCCAAGGGTGTAGCAGGGAACCCTCCAGGAGTCACCGGGGCCACTGGTGTGCCAGGGGGGTGGGCCAAGGGTGTAGCAGGGACCCCTCCGGGAGTCACCGGGGCCACTGGTGTGCCAGGGAGGTGGGCCAAGGGTGTGCTAGGGACCCCTCTGGGAGTTACTGGGGCCACTGGCGTGCCAGGGAGGGGGGCCATAGTTGTAACAAGGACTCCTCTGG
>JBBPDA010158591.1:0-18691 GCA_037974385.1 Arnoldichthys spilopterus | reverse complement strand
CCCAAGGTTTCTTCCTACTGCTAGGGAGTTTTTCCTTGCCTCTGTCGCCCTTGGCTTGCTCTTTGGGGGTTCGGACCAGGTTTCTGTAAAGCTGCTTTGTGACAACGTCAGTTGTAAAAAGCGCTATACAAATAAACTTGACTTGACAAAAACAATAGTCCAGCTTTAATACGTTCAAAATTCTTCTCATACGCTCGTTTTCTCATGTTCACAAAAAATCTGAGCATATTTCACCCATTTTTCATAAACTTCACCGATTACCGATATCATATCATGTTCAGTACAAACTACTTCTCATTACCTTCAAAGCCCTCCATGGATTCACTCATCTCTATCTTTCTGAACTACTGCACTTATATACTCCTGCTCGCTCCTTACGCTCTTCTGACAGTTGCCTGCTTCTTGTTCCCAAGTTCCATCTTAAGTCAATAGGAGGCAGATCATTTAGTGTTCTTGCACCTAAACTTTGGAATTCTCTCCCTCTAAACCGTTGCAATGTTTCTTCTCTGCCAATTTTCAAAACACAACTAAAAACCTTTTCTTCCTGCTCCTGACTTGTATTCCTTGTGATTTTGTACTTGTTATTGTTGGTGTTTTGTGTTATTGATTTTCCTATATAAAGTGACCTTGAGTTTGATAAAGGTGCTATAAAAAAATAAATACAATAAAATAAAAATAATAATAATAATTATTATTAATAATAATAATAATAATAATAATTTACATTTGGCAGTTTTCAGTGAATCTTTCAGTTAAAATTTAAACATAAAGCCTAAGTCTGTGTTTTGTATTTGGGTTGTTGGAAGCAAGTGCAGCAAGTTTGGTGTTTTTGGTGTTTTATTAATAAAATGAAAACAACTAAGCAACATGAACTAAGAAACCAAATAAGAACTTAGAAACAAAACACGGAACGACGGCAGGGTGACATAGACAGAGTTAGGGTAAACACGGCAATAACTTACAACAAGGCTAAGGAACATACAACAGAGTGACAACAAAGACAAGGCTAGAGTAAGGACGACAAATAACTGACAAAGACTGAACCAAACACAAGAGACTAAATACAGCATACAAACAAGGGACAACTGACACAGGGAGGAGTGGGGCTAGGACTAGGGCGTGGCTAAGGGGACGAAAAAGAGCACATGGAAAACCAAAATAAGACATAGACTGGGACACGACGGAACCTCCCAGTCTGAATGTCATGGGAGTTGCCTGTAGGATTATTAACAGTCTGCTGAGCCTGGCAAACAAAGTGGCAAGTTAAGTTAAGTTCAGTTTAAAGCATTTTACATTTAAGATGAGTTTGGATATCTATATTTTTAAACATAAGCTAATCTCTAGTGCATTCTCTACACTATTGTTATTCATGACTTGTTCGTGTAAATATGGCTGTGTGTTCTGACATCTTGCTTTCATAGCCAGAATTAACATTTTGTGCAACAGGAGCTCCTCTTTGGGATCAGACCAAACAGACTAGCCTTTCCTCTTCACATGACTTAGTGAGCCTTGGGTGCCCAGAAAACTGTCGCAGAATCATCAGTTGTCCTTCCTTGGATTACATTTAAGTAATTCTTGCTAAAATTGGCTGTTTAGTTTTTACAACTCCCATGTGAGTAGTATTTAATATGCATGGCTTTTACATTTTAATTAGAAAATCTGTTAAACACACAATATGCATTAAAGAGAATAAAAACCATCATGTCCAGCAATGGCACTAGCAGGAAAGTCAGAAATTAGATTTTTCATCCAATGTTCTCAATTAAGAACACTGAGTGTGATGATTTGTGGTTGTTTTGGAAGCAAGTGCCCAGAACGTACTTGAGTTGAGAGTATTTAATAACAAACACAACAAAACATGAACTGAATAACAAAAACACGATATACACTGACATGGGGACAACACCGGGGGAAACATGAACTGAGGCTGAGGACACAAACATGGATCGAGGAAACGGAGTCCCGGGCAAAGGAAACGAAGTCCCAGACTGAGAAAACGAAGTCCTGGACCCAGTAGCCAATGTCAGTGACATCCAGGGGGGACCAGGCACCTGTGACATCCAGGGGAAGCCAGGTGGCGCCCGTGACTTCCCGGCGGAACAGGCCGGAGCCGGCGATGTCAATGGGCTGAGAGCTGAGGACGGTGAGCTTAGCGGAAGCCTGGTTGGGGTCCCCGGGTGCTGAGCCATTGAGCTCAACCACTGACCCGGGAGATCTCTCGGTCGCTGGCGGCTTTTGGGATTTTTCTCTTGCGCCTCGTGTTTACACATGCGCCGCCAGCGGTCTAGGGAAGAAAGTCCAGCTCATCACCTTCAATGACACCCGGGCAAGCCCCGAACCCAACAGCTCCCCCCAAAAAATTTCTCCCCTCCCGAAGGGCTCCTCACCCTCCGGATCCTACATGCTCACCACATCCCTCAGTCTCTTCAGCCTCGTCTGCTCCTCTCGCTCCGTGAACCTCAAAAAAATGCTGAGGTCGCGGACAATGTTCTTTCCCTCCTCCGGGTCACGTCCATTGTCCAGCCACTTCTCCACCCTCCTTGCTCCCAACGTGAAGTACGTGGCTGTTTCCATACTGGGTGGATTGTTCTGTGATGATTTGTGGTTGTTTTGGAAGCAAGTGCCCAGAATGTACTTGAGTTGAGAGTATTTAATAAATCAAAATAACAAACACAACAAAACATGAACTGAATAACAAAAACACGAGATACACTGACATGGAATGTGGCTATGAAAATGGGTGAAAACAGATACAACAGGTACTACAGAGACAACAGATACGACAGAGAATCCACAACCACACAACCTAACATGGGGGTTTATATAAAGACATGACATGGGAAACACCTGAACACAAGACGAGACACAGCTGGGAGGCGGGGCTAGACATAAGTGAACACGAGGGGCAAGACACGTGGCTAAGTAAAAACAAGAACAGACAGGGAACACATGGGACAAGGACCGTCACTGAGCTTGTGGTTAAAATGCAAGCATTACCAGTTATATATGTGTTAAATTTAAAAGGTGCCACTTTAAATAGTCCCATAATGTGCCCATAAACTATGAATTAGCCAGCCAACATGTGGAACCATTTCCTTTTTATGCCAGAAGATCATCATGTTGTCACGGTCCCTTGTACCATGTGTCTCATCTGTGTTTTTGTTTTTGTTTTTCCATGTGCTTCCTAAGTCTAGTGTTTGTCCAAGCCCCGCCTATGTCTCCACCCCTTGCACCTAAGCTTTGTTTGTTGTCTCCTCTTTGCTCTTTGTTTTGTAGTTGGTTGTCTGATCTCTGTTGTAATACACTGATGTGTACAATACAACAGCAGAACAACACAGTCAACACACAATTACATAAAACAAGAAAAAAAAGTACATTAAAAATGTTATTACCACTGCTGAAAAATTTATCATAAAATAAAGACTTGTTCTTATATAAAATATTGGAGTTATTCCAGAAGTTGTGCTTGTAAAGCAGAGCCCATGCCAAAAGAACCTGTTGATGAAATGTGATGAAACAGAATATTACATATTATAGAAGCAGAGCATTTATTCACTGGTAATAATTCACGTTTATTAAGATTGAGGGAGAGCCCAGAAGCTTTGGAGAAGGACTGAATAGCGCTAATTGCGACTGATATCTAAGACACGTCACGAAGAAACAGGGCAGTATCATCCGCCAGCTGACTGATTGTAATTGTCTTATTTGCAACACTAATGATAAAACTTTGATAAAACTATTTTTAATATGTCAATTGAGAAGTTGTGCAGCCAGAAGAAAAAGATATACAGACAAAGGACACCCCTGTCGGACTCCACAATTTAAAGAAAATCTTGAGGAGAAGTGCCACTGCTTAGTTTAGCAGAGCTGTTTCTGTTAAGGTTTGGACTGATTTGCAAAAGAATTGACCAAAACCAAATTTGTTTAGAGCAGAGATAATGAAACCATGGTCTAAAAAATCTTTATAAAAATCAAAAAAAAAAAGAATAAAACCATCTTCATGAATCAACTCTGAGGAATCTAATATATCTAAGATTAATCTCACGTTGTTAGAAATATGCCTATTTTGCGTAATAAAAAAATGGATTTTCATCAATAATGGTGTCTAGTACAGGTTTCAGCCTATTGGCTAATACTAAAGCAAAGATTTTATAGTCATTATTTAATAATAAGATACGGCGCCAATTGTGTAAGAGGAGAGGATCGTTTTAGGATTTAGGGATAAGGGTAATTAAACCCTGACTTAAAGAAAAGGGCAGTGGTGGGCTAGTGGTTAGGAAACTGCCTTTGGGACCTGAAGGTCACAGGTTTGAGTCCCGGCCCGGGCACTACTGAGGTACCCTTGAGCAAGGTACCGTCCCACTATGCTGTTGGTAGCTGCTCCATGTGTGATGGGTTAAATGCAGAGGTCACATTTTGTTGTGGTGCTTGAGTGTGTTCACAATGACAAAAAGTGAACCCCTGCTAACGCTCTCTCCAAAAACCTCTTTTAAAAAAGGTGCCAGGCTCTCAGAAAATTCCTTATAAAATTCAGCAGTAAAAACATCTGGTCCAGGTGATTTATTGAGTTTTAGCTGATTTATAGCATTAGTGATTTCATTTAATGTCACAAAAAAGTGTCACAAAATTTACCATCAGCCTCAGATATCTGATTAATGTTAGGAATAGAAGCAAAGAAGCTGGAGACATTGAGAAAAGAATATTTGGAAGTGTAAAGATCACTGTAATATTTAGCACAGTATTTGGCAATTTCCTTCGTCAATGATCAACCAATTAGTTCTTAATTGTTGAATAAAATTGTTTTTTGAGAATTGTGCTGTTTTTCTAATCTAAAAAAATATGCAGAGTTCTGCTCTCCCTCTTCAAGCCATTTCTGACGAGATCTAACAAAAGCTCTTGGGCAGTGGTGGTTTAGTGGTTAGGACATTGCCTTTGAGACCTGAAGGTTGCAGTTTTGAGTCCTGGCCCAGGCACTACTAAGGAACCCTTGAGCAAGGTACCGTTCTACTACACTGCGCCCTGGGTGCTGTTGATAGCTGCCTGCTGCTGAACGTGTGATGGGTTAAATGCAGAGGTTGCATTTTGCTGTGGTGCTTGAGTGTGTTCACAATGACAAATAGTCACTTTCACTTCAGCTTTCCGTTTGTATATCTTGTCCAACCTACGCTGCTGCTCAACAAGCTCAATCCTTTCTGCCTCAGTGTGGACATCTATTGGTTTGGAGGTTAAGGATGTAATATCTAAGTGTATGTAAGTGTAGTATCATATTCAGCTGTTCTTCTGTTTTTAGCTAGATCACTACTGTATTTCCTAAGGTATTTAGCAATTTCATGCTTTAACAACTCCTACTTATTACTATAGACATTTTCATTTAAAGCTTTATTCCAATAAAGCTGAATCAATCTCTCAATCTCAAAACTGACTTCCTTATGTTTCAGGACGGTACTATTAAGTTTCCAATAAAAGGACCTAGAAGAACCGGAAGACAATAAGGGAACAAAAATATGTATAGCCTTATGTTCAGATAAAGGTGAGGGTAGGATGTCTGTTACGACATTCTTCAAATCTTTAGATATAAGTATGAGTCTTAATAGTGACCTATTACTCCATGTATACAATTTCTGCAGTGAGTGGGTACCTACATCTCTCCATGTATCAGTTAAATTGAAAGTATGTAGGAGTGTCTTTGCATAAGAATGTGAAGAATCACCACTTTTTACAGGCCACCTGTCCAAACAGTGATCAAGCACTGTATTAAAATTTTCTCTTAAAATAATGGAGGAACTAGGAAGTCTCCTTCCCATTGTGCCAACCAAAAATTAACAAATATTGTCAAGGTAATCAAGCAACCAACAGTGTCTCAAGGTGGGAAAATTTCTTTTTTTCATCCACAAAAGCTTGGCCACCAACAAAAAGGCCTGCTTGTTGAGAGAAGAAAGAAACTGCCACAGTTTCTTTTTTCTCTCTATCCTCTGTTGACAGGTCCTCTAGTTTTAGGTTATTGCTCTTCAGGAAGCTGGAGTTTTTTGCAGTACACCACACAGCATCAGGAAAGAACTCAGAGGTTAAGCTCATGATGATGCCTCTGGGTTGGGTGTTACTGGACTTCTTAGGACCTAAGCGATGCACAGTGTTGACTACGTCTAGAAACTTGTCTTTGGCCTCAGGAAGCAAAACTTGGCACACCTGAATGATTTCTTGGCATACATCCTGTTTGTCCTTCTCCTCCAAGCTGTAAAGCTTGAGATTCCAGCGACACAAGTAACTTTCCATTTCCACTCTCATTTTCATTGTTTTCAATTCAGCACAAACAGCATCAAATGATTCTTTAACATCAGTGATCTGCTTGGCATTTTCATTAACTGCTAATTTCACTTTAGCAATCACACAGGAGTTATCACTGACCATTCCAAAGCATCTGACCAGCTGAAGAAGAGAGGAAAGCTGGTCAAGGATTGCAGTTATTGTCTCTTTCACCCCAACTCGTCTCTGTTTAGGTGCAGGTGACATGGACGGAGTAATAGGAAGTGTTGGGAAATCTTCCTCCATCCGCGAAGAGTCGAGATAATCATGCATGCTTTCAAGGAGCACAGCTTTAGTTTCCCCATCAGGAGCTGTAGTAGCACCTTTTAGTTTAGCGCTTAAGTTAGCTAATTGTTTTCTAGCATCAGTCTTCCTTTTCTCTAAAGGCTTCATTTTCGCCAATAAATTAAAAACAATTGTAGCCCGTTAAATCTGGGTTAGCTAAAAAAAACTCTCTGTTCACACTTTACCTATGTAGTTAACAGTTTGGTTTGCGGCGCTCAACAAAATGCATTCATTCAGAATGCCATCTTGGCTCCTCCACCTTAGCAAAATCTTGTGACAGAATTTATACGCCAACGTCGCAGCCCCCAGATGCACTCATCAAATTAACAATTTGACTCCCCAAGGCCATGGTGGGTTAACCAACATGGCAGCCTCCACTGATAGATGTCAAAATATAAGCATGTCTGGTCCAACCAAGTGCAACAGCTCTGCTGGCTATATTCATATTACTCAATATTAGCTCCTGAAACAATCTAAAGCAACTCCTTATAACTCTAAAAACATTTTGTAACATTTAACCATTTTTACCTTGTAGACAGCTCCTCAGATCTGCATTTATTCCTCCAACTGTCAGCTTATTCCTCATCTGAAAAAATGACACATGCCAACAGGTCCTAATACTTTCTATTGATCAGCAGTAAATAAACTTTCCTCAAACCTCATTGCACATGTGGTTTTAAACAGTCTCTTCTTTATATAAATGACACAGACAGTTCTGTACAATCTCTTAAATCTAGTGCTGCTTCAAACATTGAGGAGAAATCTGGAGCCAAACCCATTTTTTTTAACCAGCTTAAACACCGACTACTGTTACACACAACCTGATCATTTTTTACAGCTTTTACATTTATTCTCATTCACCTGAGTTGTTCCTGAAAGGTAAAAACAATATTATTATTTTACAAGTGGCAAAACCTTTTGCCTACTAATGTTGATGTTTTTGAGCCTCGCTGGTTGTGTGCAGAGCCATGTAGAGAGAGATGCGTCAACTCCGTTCACTGGACCCCTTTTTTAGCCTCTCGATAGTTCCCGGATGTCAGCAGTAAATAGTAGTAGCTGCAGTAGAAGAGAGCATTTGCAATACACTTTTTTAAAGGTAAGAAGAAGATTATATATTTACAACAAGTCTGAGATGAATTTATTTTTTTTTGCATTAAAGCATGTTCGTGCATTTTCTTGGGCTAAATGGGCAGATTTAGAGCATGTTAACAGATAAAGCTAGGCTACTGTAAAAAGTTAGCCAAACATAACACTAACCACACACAGCCACGAGCAGCGGCTAAACTCATCTCTCTTCATTCAGTTTTATCCAAACTTGTGGGATTAGAAGGAGAGTATTTTTTTATGAGGTTGATGCTAAATTTGAGTCAAATTTGCAGTGGCATTGAGAGGTTGGGGGTGAGTTGGGGTGGTAAAATGAGGAGATCCATGTTGAGTATGAACTAGTTACTATTTAGCCTCTTAAAGTTCAAGCTAAAAACGGGATAATTCCAGGCTAATTGGGGAGTGCTACACAGTACCAAAGATATTTAAAAGTCATTACTAATCCTATCTTCTAAATCCTAAATTAAATTATTGTAATATATCAGCAATTCTGTTTTTACAACCAATGAAGTGGGGGTGGGGGTGGGTGAGGAGGTGTCTCTATCAAGATGGTCTTCATCTCACCGTTCAAACTCTATACAGTATATGTTTTTCTCACCCTTTCTCATTTTTGCTGTTCACATTAATCTTCAAATAGTTCTGACATTCACATAATCGGGGCGATGTGCTGTAGAAAGTTTGTTAATCAGTGCTTCACTGGCTTTTACATGACCAAAAATCGCAGTTCAGCATCTCTGTATTAACGAATTAAAATGGCCAGATTTATGTAAACATATTTCATATAATATGCATTCTTATTTAACTGACAAAATTGTGGTAGGGGGTGACTTTAACTTAGTGCCAGATCTTTGACTAGATAGAAATCGACCCAAGGTCCAGTGTCATAAATATGACCTGATTGTTCAACTGATGAATAGTGCAAATTTAATTGATTATTGGAGGATTAAAAATCCTGGGACTTAACAGTTTTCCTGGTTTAGTGCCTTGGGGAATGGTATGAGCTCAAGAATAGATTATTGGCTTATTTCTACTTTCTTGTTAAATTATTAGTAAATGGGATATCTCTGCTTTACCCTTAACTGATCATCTCCATATCTCTTTTGTTTTCAATGTCTGATACTGGTCGTACCTGTATTTGGAAATTCAATAATGCTCTTCTGGAGAATTCTGTTTTTTGCAATGAGGTCAGACAGCTGGTAGTGGAAGTTAAAGGGGTTGGAAATGTTACCTGTAAGTATATGGGAATGATTTAAATTTAAGATTAGAGGACTGGCAATTGATACAAATAAAAAATTTCAAAATTAAGAAAACAAAAATAATATCATCATCAATATTAGTAAACTTTGCCGAAAAACTAATTTGTCATCTGAGGAACTTATTGAACTAACTAAATTACAGGGTGAACCAGATAACTTATATTTAAATAAAGCAAAAGGGGCCTTTATACGCTCATGCGCTTGCTGGATTGAAGATTGAGAGAAAAATAGTACATATTTTTTTAATCTTAAGAAACATAGGCAATTACAAAAGACAATAAAGACATAAAGACAATAACTAAATTGGAAATATGATGATACAGCATTGTTTTTGAAAAATGATCTCATGGTTGACAAAGCTCCTAATACCATAACATTATTCTCAAAGACTTCAGGGTTAGGACTTAATATCAAAAAAATTGAAATTCTGCCAATTCCTAGTTGTATACATAAAAGCATTTCATCAATCAGGGTTGTAAATGAAGTGAAATACTTGATAATATTAATATCCAAAAACACAATTAAAAGAGAAGAGGTTAACATCTCGGACCGTTTAATAGATATGAAAAAGGGTCTTAGTCGCTGGTTGACGAGGGACTTGACTATTTTTGATAGAAGCTTGTTAACCAACGCAAATGGCATTTCCAAGATGGTGTATCCATGTCACTGTATGTTTATATCACAGAAAAATATGAAGAAATAATTTTTAAATTTTTGTGGAAAAACAAGACTCATTACATTCAAAGATCTCGGTTAGTTAAAAATTTTGAGAAAGGTGGCATAAATGCATTAGACTTTGAAGCCATGATTGGGGCACTTAAGATTAAATGGTTAAAAACATTTGGGTGGAATAGATTTTCTTGCGAGGTGTGATTTGAAATTAGTAAGATCCCAGTTAAACTTTGGAATTTCCACAAACAAATGCTTCATTTTGGAAAATGATTTTCCAACATAACTTCTACCTTCTAGGGTCAACTCTGTGGAATAACAGGGAAATTTTAGTTGGAAAGAAGTCAATATTTATTAAGGGTTGGTATGACAAAGGTTTTATTTTTGTAAAGGATCTTCTAGACAGTCAGGGGAATCTTTTGAACTTCACATCCTTTATTGCTAAATTTGATTTACATTGTTGCTATAAAGATTTTATGAAGATATGCAAAGCGATCCCTTTGGCATTGATCCAATTAATCAAAAACATCACTGTATATTCAAAAGTGACTGTTTCAATGCCCAGTTTAAAAGTGAATAACTGTAACCTACTTGACTTTAAATGCAATAGCAAGGTCCTTAATAGTGGTATGCGGCAAAAAATTTACAATGATTACAAAAGGAATTCCTTCAAAAAACTTCCAAATGCAAATTGTAAAACCACATTGGCTTCTGTGTATTCTAAATTTGTTAAATGGCCTGTTTTGCCAAAAGTGAAGGAGACCTATTTTAAAATAATAAATGGAGTATATCGCGTATCCATGTTTCTTTAAAGAAGATTTAAATTTGAAGTTGACCTGTGTACCTTTTGTAAGTTGGAAGAGGAATCCCTGGAATATCTCTTTTTTGTGCCAATATTCACATAGTTTTGGACAGACATTAGTAAAGGGATAAACCCCAAACTTAGTATTCCTTTGTTTGATGTTGGTGCTATCATTTACTGCTGTTGCACTGCATGGAGTATGCTCTGCATTATTATTAAATATTATACATTTTAAATCTTCCTCAGTTTAGATGTCATTAAACTGTTATTAATCACAGCCAATCAGCAAGCACTACTCTTTCATTCACACCCAAAAATGTCTTCACGGTACAGTACAGATTATCTCCACACAGAAGATCTCCTTTGATTGTTTTCATGGAAGTTTTTTCATTTGATTGCACATGTTAAGGTCATCTTTTAACACAGCTTTAATGTTTCCTCAGGTCGCCATCAAGTTCGTCACCAAGACCGAAAACATAGAAATGATTGAGACAGTAAGTATCTTTGAAAAAACATTTGATGTGTGTTCACTGACAATCCCACGGTACATTTACCATAACCGTTCCCTTAAATGGTCCAATTTTCTACTTTTCTAGGTTCACTACATTTACTTTCCCAGGGGCACATTTACAACTCTTGTATAATTTGAATAATTATATTATAATATTATAATAATGAATATTGAATAATAATGTCATTGCCACAAAACTCTCTAAAACATTTAATTTTGTAGATGAAGAGAAAATGTCTAATGTTAAAGTAACAAAAGTCATGTCAAGTCATTTTGGAGCATTTCTATAGGTCTAAGCAAATGTCCACATAGTTTAAAGGCCTGTGTGATGCCCACATTTTGTTTCTAGATGAGTTTCAACCAGACTACTTCAACCTTTCTTGTTCTTCTCCCCATCCTCCTGTGCAGTCAGGAGTTGGTGCTGATGCAGAAGGCCAATTCAACACCTTGCTCCAACGTCCTGCAGCTCCTGGAGTGGTTTGATGAGCCATCCTATTATGTCATGATCCTGGAGCGGCCGACCCATGTCAGGATGTGGAGGCTTTCTGTGAGGACCATGGTGGACGTCTGAACGAGGGCATGGCTAAGAAGGTGACGTCGCAGCTGATAAGAGCATTGCTCCACTGCAAGTACTATGGAATGTTTCACAGAGACGTCAAACCAAATAAGCTGCTTATTTGTACAGACAGCCATGAAGTCAAACTCTTTGACTTTGGCTGTGGGGACATCTTTCACAGCTCAGGTTATGAGGAATATGTAGGTAACTGATTTTCACATTAATATTTGTCAGTGGTGTTCTCTTGGTGTGTATTGTGCACATTTGCATATGTAGACACTTTAGATCCAGAGTTACAAAGAACAGATAATCGATGGCAGTGTCAAGTTCTCTAAACGATAAGTCTTTCTGTCTTTTTATTACCAGGAACAGTTGGGTACACCCCTCCTGAGTGTTTTGTGCAGGATGAGTATTTGGCAGAGCCGGCCACTGTCAAAATAGTGAGCGGCGTTGAGCCTTTCGACTCCGTCGACGAGATTAGATGGCAGTGTCGAGTTCCCTAGGAAGATGTCTCCAGGTAAGGAACCCCACACGAACAAACTCACGCACAGAGAATAGAATAGCTACAGAAACATGCAGGACAGTAGGAGTGCTGGAAGGTTTTGTAGGTGGGCGTGCTGAGGGTCTCATCTTAAAAAACTTAAGAAAATTTTCCTCACTTTATTTTTAGATTAAACCAGTTTAACCTACAGTATTTACGTTCATTTTTATTTACTGTAATGTTGAATAGTGTTTTACTGGCTTGTAGACATGATCATGAGGGTCATTTTAATTAAAAAAGTTAGATTGGACTCTATTAATCTGTACCATTACTGTGTTACAGAGTGTCGTCACCTGTTCAGCTGGTGTTTAGAGCCTGATGCAGGAGATCGTCCAACCCTGGAAGAGCTAGAGCTCCACCAATGGTTTCATTGAGCAGGTCTAAACAGCACATCTAAACAGATGTGTTCAGCACCACAACAGGCAGCTCATGGGGACACTGGAGACCAACAACTCGGAATACCTTATCATCTCCTCAGCCTAACCCCCTCATTCTCTTTCCCGTATCATTAGCATTAGTGTTTCTCAGTCCTCGTCCTGGAGGAGCCCTGCACTGCACATTTCAGCATTCTCCTTGCTTTAACACATTCGGTTCAACTAATGACGGTCTCACAAATTAGTGCTAAACAGTTTGTGAAACATGTCTTAACTGTGCATTTTTGTTTATACAAGTATTTTATTTACATTTACATTTATTCATTTGGCTGACGCTTTTATCCAAAGTGACTTCCAAGATACAGTAAACAATCGATCAAGCATATTTCATTGCAATTTGAATGTGAAAATGAATATTTTTCATCATCATGGCCCTTTCTTTGCCACAAAGTATGTTTTTTATGATTTAATACTAAATATATTATGCCAGACTGCAAATTGCACTCTTTAAAATTGTGATTTCGATTTGGAAAAAAACATGAATTGTTCTGCCCTATATTGAATGACCTGATCCGTTGAGTCGAATGTGTTATGCGGGAAAATACTGAAATGTGCAGGTCTGGGCTGCTATAGGAGCAGGAATGATAATTACTGAGCTACACCCTCTTTTACCTTCCCTACCATTTCTTCTTCCACCACCAACTTTAATCAATAAACTTCACAAACAGAAAAAATTAGCTTTGTATTTTCTGAGTTTATCGTTTAGTGTGTGTTTATTGTCTACTAGTTTCTATTAACGCATTTCTGTAGTATAAGATATAATAAGGTTACAGGGTGTAAAGGCTGTAAAAATTGACATTGTCTATTTCAGTTGATTTGTGTGTGTCTGTTTCAGAACCTGTTGTACGCTGTTATATTCTCTCTCAGTTTCAATTCAAGCAGCCCAGAGTTTTTTCCAGTGATGTCTTCCACCATCTGCTTGCAGACACCAATCAATCTAGAATCAACTGTTCTGGACTGATTGGCCTACCCCAAAAACCCATCTATGTATATGATCCCCATGTTTGGTTGCTTTGCATATCAGACTGCCAAATATGCAGTGTATGGATGTGATTAACTTTCCTCCCTCTATCTGTGTGTGTGTGTGTGTTTCATGGTCCACTTCATGTGGCAGAGGTTTAACACTGTAGTCCACACTGAAACAGGCACAGATAGGGTAACACTTCATGCACTGTTGTACTTTTTTGCTGTCCCTGACCACATTTTCTGCATATTCATTCTATTTTCACAATCCTGCTGATTGCAGCACCTGAAATGCTCAAGACATGATTTCCTAAACTCAGTTTCCTAACCTGACGTTGTCTTTCGTTGATACATTGACCTTATTGGGTATTTATCTACCACAACTAATCTTTCATTTGAGGAATGAAGTCCATCTATTGCTGCATGATTCACCAGTCAGCCTTTAATCCATCAGATGACCGAGAAAGATCACCAACAGGACCACCAACAACTCCTTGTTTTGAAGAAGGAAGCTCAAATGTGATGGAAGGTTCCATGTGCAGATTTATTGACAAACAAATTCCAGTCACTCTAGCCAAAAACGTTTAATAGAAGGGATGGGATGCTTGATGCTGATGTTTTGTCACTGTGTCAAGGTTCTAAAGCACAAACGTTTCAGAATGCTGCTCCAAAGTGGAGTTCAAAATGCCCACATCACACGACTAAGTCAGACTTTGGTGCAGTTCTCCATTGCATCAACAGATGGCAAACCTGCAGATATTACACTTGATAGACAGTGATAGACATTACAAATCATTCTCAACTACAAATCCCACAATGTTTAAAAGTCAAGCGAACACATCTCACTGTGTTTTTTTTTTTGAGAGATAGCAACATAGCAACATGATGAGGTAGATATAACATTAGTGATGTATATTGATTGATATGCTAGCGAGACCCACAAGGAGCAATTTTGTAAAAAGAATGACATTAATATATAAAGAGTTATAGCATAAGAGAGGTGGGGATAGTATAGCAGTTTGAATAGGTGTATTAAACACTTCTGTCCACAATACAGTGATAAATGAGGGAATGCGTGAATATGAGGATACAGCTGGTGGTCACTAAGGATACTGTACGGAATCTAAATATTGTATTTTTTTAAATTAATTTCTTGCTTGTTGATTTTTTTTTCTGCAATGCTGTTGTATGTCTAATATACAAATAATAGCCTAGTAGTTGTGTACCAACCTATTTAAGACATTTAAGCAATATTTACTCAATTTATGTAAAGTCTGAAAGTAGATTTTCTGTTGTCTAATAAGCGTTGGAGGAGGCTTTGGTGAATATGGTGGTGAAGGACGCCTTGCTTTAACGTCATGTACTGTAGATTTCCCTGAGAAAATGTCCCCCCCCCCAACACACACAGAATAGCTAAACATGCAGGACAGTAGGAGTGCTGGAAGGTATTGGGTGATGAGGGTCCCTTACATTAAAAAGCACATTTTCCTTGCTTTTTAAATAAAACAGTTTAATGTACAATGTGAACATGAGGTTCAAAATGTCAACAGTTTGAAGTGCAATTATACATTCTTAGGGTATTTATGTTCATTTGTACTTACTATAATGCTGAATAGTGTTTTTAGTGGCCTGTAGACATGAACCTGAGCGTGAAGGTAATTTTATATTAGAAATGTTAGATTGGACTATTAATCTGCACCACTGCTGTATTACAGAGTGCCGTCACCTAATCAGCTGGTGTTTAGAGCCTAATGCAGCAGATCGTCTGTTCAGATCTAACAAGACTTTCATAATCTAAACAGAAATAACTATGATCTTGTTCAGCCACGAGGGAAAAGAAACGAGGGGATTTGTTTGCCTCATTTATTAACCATCTCTGTCTTTATCTTTCAGAGTGAGATGATGCTCACCTTGGACAACATCTACACCATGGAGGAGTGTCTGTATGCACATCCTGGATTCCTGGAGCTGTGTTCAGTACTACAATGGGCAGTTCATGGGCAGACTGGAGCCTTACTACTCAGAACACCTTATCACCTCAACCTAACCCCCCTCATTCTCTTTCTCTCTTTCCCCATCTCATTAGCTTTAATTAGTGTTTCTCAGTCCTCGTCCTGGAGTAGCCCTGCACTGCACAGTTCACCATTCTCCCTGCTTTAACACATTCGGTTCAACTAGTTCTAGTGATACCCACAGGGAGCGATATTGTAGACAGAATGACATTAATATATAAAGAGTGATCGCGAAAGAAATAATTATCAAGAAAAAAATTATCAAGGATATCTTTACCTATTGGGTTGTCTTCTTTTAAAACCTTAATTGCTAATAAAGTCTCTAACTTGTAAATACCTAAAGTAATCATCGTTCTGTAAACTAAATCTCCTGGAGCAGTGTGAAGGTTTTATGCATAGTGCCATCCTCTAAAAATCTTTTTCTGTTTAGATCCCTCTTGATGTGTCCAGGGCTGAACACGTCATAAACAGGCGTTTAGAATTTTTGATGAACATTTCTCAGTTCCTGAGAATTTAGAGAATTTTGGTCTTTCTACAACTACACTAAATAATATTGTGAAGATTGAATGAAAAAAATTTCAGACAAAGATTTTATAAAAAGAACTTTAGTCCAAAACGTTACACAATTTTTATACATTTACATTTATCTCAAAATAACCTATTCCGGTAGCTCAGCATGATGTAGTTTTCTGTTTCTCTATGAAAACTTATTTTTCATCAGAACTACTAACTTTATTTAGGTCCCATTGTTTGAAACATACAGAAATGTTGAAAAAATGGTAGAATGTCCTTAATAATTAAGCCTCCATAATCTCCGTCTTGCATAGTGAAAGCCCTGCTAAATCTTTAAGGCTTCTGCAAATTTGTCCGCGAGGGGGCAATATTTTCTGACGGGATAGTGCAGGTGTGACTGACGAATCTGCTGTGCTGTTTAATTTTAGCAGTATTTGATGATGGTCCAGGTCTAAATGATTAAACGCTCAGCTGAATCTGAGCTCAGCATTTGAAAACAGATATCACAGACTATCAAACAGGTGAATTACATGTGATATGACTGTACCATTATTTTTTCATCCCATACAGTGGAAAGTTTTGGCACTATGCCAGCTCATCTCGTACCGGTCTGTCATCATTTCCGCTGGGAATTTTTTGGATATTTTTGGATCAAACCAAGTTCTTTTCTCAAACTGTGTGATCTGTTAAAAATCAGAGCTTACAGTTACAAACTCCCCTCCTTTCAGCTGGCACACAGCTGTTTTCATCACCTAATAAAGACACTGATCCATATTTCACTAATACAGTGAAAGATTAACCTCAAATCCCACAGCTTAAACACACTCTGACCTGTCTGATAACTGCCCCCCACTTGTAAACACACAGAGCTACAGTCTTCTCCAGCAGCTTTGTGATTTGAGAACCATCTCCACTCTCCTTAATGTTGAGATAGTGAAACCTGTTCTCACATTTCTCCATAAGCCTCTGGACCTACTGATTTCCTGACTGGACAAACTCTTCAGTGTTTCTCTCTTGGACTTTTTCAGCATCCCCACTTCCTCTCCTGTAGACTGCTTCACTGGTATGACTTTGAGAAAGGTGTGGGTTCCTGGGGTAGACAGACAGACACAGAGTTGTGCATCCTGTCGCAGGTCTTCCAGTGAAAGTTCAGAACAGAACCTCTAAGGAGTGTTCACCACGGTCACCTGCCTCCCAGCCACCTCCCATCCTGTCTGCTCTCGCTCTGCTGCCTCACTGTGGGTAGTTCAGCTTGGCTGTTCTCCTCTCTGCCCAGGATGGTGTTCCCTGCTGCACTCTTCTCACATCCAGTCCTCCCCAACAGCACCAACCTAAATTCTGATGCAGAAACGGACAAGAAGAGGCTGCATCAGAATATTCTCCAGAATACCAGAATTCACAGAACAAGAGTGAATTCTGGTATTCAGATAAATACTGAAGGCATAACCTTAAGCATAGATAATTTGCTTTTTAAAGGACGTTGTTTGCTTTTAAAAGGTCACTGCACAATAACTGCGCAATGTTGACAGTCCTGGCATCTCACAGCTGGTACGGAACATTTTTTTGTTGAGTAGCCAGACACTCTAGGATGAGAACAGTTGTCTGGGGGGATGACAGAAGTTGCAAGACGGAGCTCTAAATGAGAGTGGAAGACTCAACATGATAGCAATGCCTCAGAAGAGCTTCTATAGTTTACTACTTTTTTTCACAGAAGGAAAACTCAAATAACAGTATTAGAAACCAAATGTTTTTTATGCTGCATCAAAAAAACACAACTGGACAAACAAACATTAGGGACAGTGCAATAGACTACATTGTGCAAATAAACTGTGCAATAATAATAATTCTTATTACTAAACATAAACATGACTGTGAAAGGGAACCAGTGCAATAATTCATTACAATTACTTAAAACTTATTACCTGTGCAACAATTACTATAATTACCTACTGTGCAATAATAATCACTACTCACAATCACTTATTTTTACTACCATCCCACAAATATGTATCATTACTCTGCGGACTGCTGCTACTCTTACACTTTTACACTTTACACATAGCCTTTCTTATTTTTTTCTTATATATATTTCTATATTTCTTATATTTTTGTTTTTTATTCATTTCTCTTTTTTATTTATTCATTTATATTTCATTTATTCATTCCTTTTTTTTCATGTAGAACTTTTTTACAACTATGCCAGTGTACTGCTGCTTGGAAACTGAATTTCCCGAAGAAACCTTCCCAAGGGATTAATAAAGCTTTAATCTATCTATCTAAAATGGGATTGGTCTGCAGCACCTGAAAGTGACTATTTGTCATTGTGAACACACCCCATCACACAAAATGCACTACAATGAATCGTGACTTCTACATTTAACCCATCTACATGTGGAGCAACAGGCAGCTAGCAACAGCTCCCGGTGAGCAGTGTAGCAGGATGGTACCTTGTTCAAGAGTATCTCAGTGGCTGGGACTTGAACCTGTGACTCTCTGATCACATAGGCTGGTATTTAACCACTAGGCCATCACTGCCCACCTGTTCTAATTTGATAAATGACTGAATAACATCTATAAAACTGGGCTTGTTGGAGCGCCACTTTGGAAATGGTTACGCTAACAAACCCAAACACATCAAATCATGATATATTGTTTATGTGTATAATTCAAGTCAAGTCAAGTCAAGTCAAGTAGGCTTTTATTGTCATTTCAACCATATACAGTTCACACAGTACACAGTGA
>JBBPDA010158582.1:0-17500 GCA_037974385.1 Arnoldichthys spilopterus | reverse complement strand
GTACAACCTTCGCCTTCTCTTGGGCAGTAAACTGAGGTAAAACATCCGACATCCTCTGTTCTCTACTCACTTCCTTCGTGAGTCGCTAGCAAATTGCTAGTTTTGCTTTGCCCAGCAATAAAATATACCATTTGCCATTTTGTCCTGTTTTTCTGGTTAAACCGAGCTTCACGAACACATATACCGATGTGCCAAAAAGACTGGCAGCCTCACACCATCTACAAAACAATGAGTCCACACAAAACACATTTATCAACCGCCCCATGTAAAATCACCCACTGTAGGTCACTAGATCTCTTAGTCAAAGGCGACTTAACACCATCCATACTGCATCAGCCCTCCTGTTTACACCGGCCCTATTAACAACCTTGATGCAGCACTTATGCAAAGTCCTGATGCAGGGCCCAGTCTTCTTGCCTCAGCCATCTCAGGCCTGAGTGTGTCCCAAGCCTGGTCCTGGGGCTGCACTTTTACCATGTTGGACAAAGCACAAAGCAACCGAGTGAGGCCAAGTGCCCCTTGACCTGCAATGTCCAGTCATGCCCCTGTGATCAGCGGCTCCTCCAGTAACCAAGAAAGGGATCAGCAACACACAGTAAAAAAAAACAAAAAACTTTGCCTAGAATAACAGAGAGAGAGAGAGAGAGAGAGAGAGAGAGAGAGAGAGAGATGGGGTGATAAGAGAAAGAGAGGCAGAAAGTTGGTTAGAAAGAAAGAGACCTGTAGGAGATGGACGTCCTCTCTGTGTGAAAGTATAGGGCCCACTTCTGCTCCGCCCACACTCATGCTCACATAAACAATCATCACATGGCTAATTCATTAGCAACATTAGCTTGTTGGACTCTTTGGGGCCTCGTTGTTCTTGGTCTCCACTATTCCTGCTCTTGGGCTTCTCTTCGACTTGACAAAGGGGATCCTGACTACACCTTTGGCCAGGACATGTAAAGAATTTAGCTAAATATTGGACGAAGTGTTATGATTGAAGTCACTGACTTCAAGGTTTGCTGGCTGACCAGGTGTCAAAGGTCTCCATGAAATTCAGAACGGGTGCCTTCAAGACCAGACCCCGTCTGAAGGCCTCCCTGACGCTGCTTCCCTTTAGTGAGCTTTCTATTTAGTTTGTCCATGGTAAACTGAACAGAACCCAAGCCCAGTCGGTCACAGGCGAGGCAAGAGACGTCTAGTGTATATCTGTTGCAGGTCCAGACCACCATAAACATGGTATCTCATCTTCCTGCTGCAGTTTCACCCCCAGAGTTCCGAAGAGTTAAATTAAAAGGCAACAGCTTTCATTCTTTAAAGTCCTTCAATTCGCCCCAAAGCTGTGTTTCCCAGCTCCCTGCATACTCACTCGACTCTACAGCTATTTATCAAACCCTTCAGGAGTTTAAAGTGGGGTGTTAGAGCAGGGGAAGTGCTAAAATGTCCAGGACTGAGAAAACAGCAGGGACGTTCCTCAAGGAGCCCTGTGGTTAAGTAAACCTCTCAAGGGCAAAGTGGCAAACAGGACGACTCCATGGGGTGATGTCATTTATTATATTTATGTGGAGATTGAGTACACGTTTAATCAAGCGCAGAGGTTTACACACCCCTGGTCGAAGCAGATGTTGATTTTCTAAGTGAAAACAGATGAAGCAAACTTCAACGTGGCATTTTTCAGCCAAGTTTAGTGCACAAAACTGCAGGGGAAAGTGGGTGTGACTTATTTTGTCATTGTCAACACACCCAATCACTAAAAAGTGCACCTACACAAGTGACTGAGGAGTTTAGTGGGGCGGTACTTTGCTCAAGGATGCCTCAGTGGTATCCGGGGTGGGACTTGAACCTGTGACCTACTGGTCCGAACCACTAGGCCACCGCTGCCCACTGAAGGAGGGCAGGAAGTGATTTTCTACAAAGAAATCACCATCAAGCAAGCTAACAAAACATTGCTTTTTATGGTGACGTAGCTTTTTATGGTGACGTAGTTCACTATTTGGCAGGGGGTTTGTTTGTGGCGATGCTACGCTTATCGCTCATGCTTGTGTATCAGCTTAGCAGCTCATCTGGTCACATTTGCCTGGTACTTCACAGTTTAAGGTGGTAACGCCCCATTAACAAGCCAAACTCATTTCCCTTCTTTGCAAAGCCCAGTGTTGATGTGTGACATATGGTGAAGGCCAACTAACACTGCTCAAATCAGATCTACCCTGAGTCAGACAGCTAGCTATGAAACAAAGGCAAAATAAATGTTAAATATGTTAAATGGCCAATAAATCCATTGGGTGCTGTCCACGTCAGCTGCCCACTGCTCCTGCACGGATGGGATAAATGCAGCGGTCACATTTTGTTGTGGTGCACTATGTACTGTGGTGTGTTCACAATGACACTCACTCATTTACACTGGAGGTTGTTATGTGCGCTTTTAATTACCAATAAATATCATTTACCATTTACCGTTCTCATGTTATATCAACTGTTACATTAAATGTTATTTACTTCCACTGAAAGCTTTCTAGGCCTCTGAAAAATCACCGAAAACCCCAGATGAGGCAGGTGTAGCAGAGCTGAACCACACTGACAGCCCTCAGCATCATTTGTCATGTTTAGCATGAAAAATGTGCGCTGCATATCAATGTAGCAGCAACACCTTCAGTTCGTTTAGACCAAAAAGATTCCAATAACGGCTGTTTCAGATTCCATTAGCGGCAGGACTTCGATTTTACTCTGCGTTCCAGATGGACTTTACTAGTTCTTCCGCATCAGAATATACACATATACACCAATCAGCCATAACATTAACACCACCTGCCTGAGAAGGTCTCTCCTGCTGCTGGAGCAGCTCTGACTGTGCTGCACTGTGTGTTCTGAGCCCTTTCTATCAGAGACAGCATCACTTTCTACACCGCAGCAGCTCTTCTGTGGGATCAGATGGACTAGCCTTGACTCCCCACATGCATCAGTGAGACTCGGGTGCCCCGGTCACCAGTCGTTCTCCGTTTGATCAGTTTTGGTTGGTACCAACCACTTCATACCAACCGTTGCTGATTTGGAGTGTCTCGCTCGCCTGTCTTTCCTGCTTCCAACACATCAACCTGAAGAACTGACTGTCCATTTGCTTCCGGAAAGCTCACCTAGGGCTCGAACATTGTCAGGGCCGGCCTCGCTCCCATAAAAACACAACAGTAGCTACAGCTGAACAGCAAACCTTTGTACCTTTTCGTGTCTCTGGCACCGTCTCTACACTGGACGTGTATCAACATGCTCCAACCGCCCAGTACCCTGTTAATGACCCTGTGAGCTAGGTGGTGGAGGTGGAAGACACTTACTTTTACAACACAACCGTTGTGTGTATGTGTATCTGTGGATCTAATAACAGGTGGCTTTTAGTTTTTCCCCTGATGTTCATAACTAGAAATAACAAGGCAGTAGAAGTCGATGACGAAGAAAAATCACCTGTTTCTGAGCAAGGCCAGATGAAGTGACACGCTTTTCCACACGACCACACAACCAAAGATCCTGACATTGCGGAAAAGTGAAGGGAAAGTTCAATAGGAGTTATTTTTGCGGGAGAAACTGGTGAAGTTAATTATGCCACTAAAAGAGCTCATCGTCAGCAGTCTGCTGTAGAAGATCAGAGAGAGCACGCCTTTGTTCTCTCCTTAATTAGCATTATTCTCTGTTTGTGTGTGTGTGTGTGTGTGTGTGTGTGTGTGTGTGTGTTAGGAAAGGAAGGAGAAATACAGTGTCCCTGATAAAGTAGTTGTCCTTTCCTGTCTCTCCAGAGGTCGTTCTGAAGCCGGACACTGGTTTTCTTCTAAATTTCTTAAATTCCAAAAACCGAAATTTGAGCAAATATGTAGTTTGTCATAGAACATTCACGAGGCTTCAGGAGCTATATCGAGACTCAGATCAGGTTGGGAAACCTTTGCGTGTTGTAGAACGAAGAGCTTCAGTTATATAACGATATTAATAACAATCGAGTGGATGATAAAATCCAAATGCACATAATACAGCAGAATTATGAGAGAGAGAGAGAGAGAGAGAGAGAGAGAGAGAGAGAGAAAGAAATGAAAGAAAGAATGAAAGAAAGAAATGACAGAAAGAAATGAAAGAAAGAAAGAAAGAAAGAAATGAAAGAAAGAAATAAAAGAAAGAAAGAAAGAAATGAAAGAAAGAAATGAAAGAAAGAAAGAAAGAAAGAAAGAAAGAAAGAAATGAAAGAGAAAGAAAGAAAGAAAGAAAGAAAGAAAGAAAGAAAAGAAAGAAGAGAAAGAAAGAAATGAAAGAGAAAGAAAGAAATGAAAGAAAGAAATAAAAGAAAGAAAGAAATGAAAGAGAAAGAAATGAAAGAAAGAAAGAAAGAGTGAGATAATAGAGGAACAAATTCCCTGGAGAAAATGAAAGAGGAAGAGAAAGAGCGAGACAGAAGAGAATGAGAGCGAGGGAATGAAGAGAGAAGGTGACGAAGGAAGAAAGAGAGATGAAAAGAATGAAGGAATAGAGAATGAGAGAGAAAGAGAAAGACAGCAGGAATGAAGAGAGTGCAAAAAGTGATAAAGTAAGAGAGAGAGAGAATGAAGAGATGTATTAAAAATTAGAGATAGAGAAAGATAAAAGATAGACCAAAAGAATTAAGAGTGAGAGAGTGATCAAGTAAAAAAGAGAGAGAATGAAGAGAGATACAGAGATAATAGAGCGAGAGAGCGACAGATAACAGACAGACAGGCAGACAGACATAGAGAAAGAGACAAATATAGAAACAGATGGAGAGAGAGAGACACAGAGAGAGACAAAGAGAGAAAGAGAGAGAGAGATTTGCTCTGTGTGATCTAAGGTACAGCTCCATTTTCTCCTCTGACGTTTTTCGTCCCGTTCTCCGATGACAGTGACATGGTGGACGGGAATGAATGATTGTCGGCTCGGTGAAAACGAGTTAAATGAACGACAGAGAGCGGAGAGATGTAAATATGCATATTTGGTGAGCGAGTGTACACGAATGATTGGAAAAATCCCCCGGAGCTATAAAACACTGAACCCCAGCTCCCACACCACACAGGGCTCACGAGGTTCTCCATGGCACTGGCGGGCCGTGCGACACCCCCCCACACACAGTGGTGCGGTTTCATCGCCGTCGGCCCCGGGGGGCCACGGCTCCACGCACAGAAACACAGAAAAATATGATGGCATGAACTGGTGATATTTGCAGTGCGGAGTGGCGCTTGTTGCTATAGCGTCCCAGAGGAGCTAAATGAGTTTACCCTCGAGGCTAACACTTCTGATGGATGGGATGCGGTGGCGCGATGCTAAGGCTAGAACACACACACGTACAGCCCACACACACGGGCTCGAACACTCGTCTGTGCTTCGCTCCTCTTTCTCTCGCACACATACGTTTACTGGACACTTCGTTGTAGCAGCCCCTCCCTCGTAGCAGCACCTCGCCGGTGTGCAGCTGGAGACTGAAGCCCATCTGCTGATGCAGGTTGTGTTCACCGCCCCGCAGCCCTTCATCAGTGCCCGGTTTCTGACCACAGAGACGCTCTTGGCGGGATACTCTTGAGTGGTGTGATGTAAGCTGGAATATTACTGGAACACTGCAGAACGGGGAAGAATGGGGTCTCACCAGGTGGGCTACACCCTGCCAGTGTACACCTGTGAAGTGCAGGAGGGAGGTGGAGCTTATGAAGTGACTACTGAATGGACATACACTGAGTGGAAATGCAAGTGTTTCTAAAAAAGTGGCCATTGAGCCAAAGTCCAAGAGTGTTTCCAATAAAGTGGCCAGTGAGTAACAGCGCATGGGTGTTCCTAATAAAGTGGGGAGTGAGTGGATGTGCAAGGGTGTTTCCAATAAAGTGTCCATTCAATGGAAGTACGTTGGTGTATCTAATAAGGTGTCCACTGATTGGCCAGACAAGGGTGTTTCCAATAAAGTGTCCACTGACTAGGCGAACAAGGGTGTTTCCAATAAAGTGGCCAATGAGTGGAACGGAAAGGGTGCTTCCAATAAAGTGGCCAGTGAGTGGATTATGCAAGGGTGTTTCCAATAAAG
The DNA here is from genome assembly GCA_037974385.1 of Arnoldichthys spilopterus. NCBI lineage: Eukaryota > Metazoa > Chordata > Actinopteri > Characiformes > Lepidarchidae > Arnoldichthys > Arnoldichthys spilopterus. Next base: position 11,466 of record JBBPDA010158582.1, on the reverse strand, counting down.
TGTCCACTGACTAGAAAAACAAAGGTGTTTCCAATAAAGTGGCCAATGAGTGGAACCGCAAGGATGTTTCCAATAAAGTGTCCATTTGATGGAAGTACATAGGTGTATCTAAAAGTGTCCACTGATTACATGTACATGGGTGTTGAATAAAAGTACAAGGGTGTTTCCAGTAAAGTGTCCACTGAATGAAAGTACAGAGGTGTTTCCATTAAAGAGGCCACTGAGTGGAAGGCTGACACAGTAAACCGTGTGTCTTAACCCAACATCGTTATAAACACTAGTGTATATACGTCGTGCTGTGCTCTGCTGACTGTCATTATCGGGGCCAGTTCATCAGCACCTGTGGAGTCACATGATCTACAGGCCCAGTTAGCCCCATCAGCTCAGGGTCCATAGAGAGTGTGTTGCTATTAACACTAACTGCATTATAATTAACCCAGTTTAACTGGCCACAAACCTGCCATCACCTACACGGAGATATAAAAAGCATCGCTTTTATTAAAGTCCTGTGGCTGTGCTGCAGGAACAGCCGCCCTATAGGACTTATTACAATAGCAATTATCACTGTGTGTCTGGACTGGAGACTGCAGAGAATGCTGGACTTTTTTTAATGAGAAAGATGGGAAAAAGGAGGCGAAGAGAGAGGTGTTGCGTGGAAATGACTAAGAAATATACATCCACATATGTGCATCTACAGTATGTGTGAAAGAATTGACAGTTAGTGGGTTTCTCATAGCAAAGCATGAGCATGAGCCCCTCTCACTCTTGTGTTCTAAAAACAAGTCACAGCTTTGGGCTACTGTATGAAAAGTGTCCCGTCTCAGGAAGGGTGTTTCCAATAAAGTGGCCATAGAGTGGATATGGAAGGGTGTTTCCAATAAATTGGGCAGTGAGTGGAAGTGAAAGGTTTACTCTATTAAAGCAGCAAGTGAGTGGAAGTGAAAGGCTGTTTCCAATAATTTGGCCAGTGAGTGAAATTACAAGGCGTTTCTATAAAAGAGGCTAGTGACAAAGTACAAGGGTGTTTCCAATAAAGTGGCCAGTGAGTGGATATGCAAGGGCGTTTCCAATAAAGTGGACAGTGAGTGGATATGCAAGGGCGTTTCCAATAAAGTGGACAGTGAGTAAATATGCAAGGGTGTTTCCAATAAAGTGGCCAGTGAGTGAACGTGAAAGGGTGTTTCCAATAAATTGGCCAGTGAGTGAATATGCAAGGGTGTTTCAAATAAATTGGCCAGTGAGTGGAATTACAAGGTATTTCTATAAAAGTGGCTAGTGACAGAAAGTACAAGGGTGTTTCCAACAAAGTGGCCAGTGAGTGGATATGCAAGGAGGTTTCCAATAAAGTGGCCAGTGAGTGGAATTAGAAGGCGTTTCTATTAAAGTGGCCAGTGAGTGGAATTAGAAGGCGTTTCTATTAAAGTGGCCAGTGAGTGGACATGCAAGAGTGTCTCTAATAAACAAGTCCTTGCTTTAGGCTCTGACTCGCTGGAGCGTGTCCTGCCGTTTATTATTTATATTATTATAAAATGAATATATAAAAGTAGCAATAATGACATAAACAAACACATAAATAAATAAGCACGGCGATGATAATAATAAGAAAACGCTGTTACACCATGAATTATTTAAAACCCAGCGAGAGCTTTTCTTGCCTCCAGTAATAATGCAGCAGCCCGAGCTCCGCTCCCCTCATCACCAGCCGAATTGATTAGTGGTGCAGATTTCATTCGAAGAATCGCACGCTCCATTTACAGTCAGAAATGCCACGGCTTTAACATAGCTCATTCTGTTCCAATGTTTGTTTGCTTTATGTCGTACAAGACGCATAAATTATGCACCGAGCATTGCGCTGTATTGTTGGCAGCATCCATTTAGGCCAATGGAGAGTCGGGGGTCTGTATCTGCGCATAGAGGGGATGTGAGAGAGGAGAAACCCGTGCAGTGCCAGCAGTGTGTCTTGTACTCATAACACCTGGGGGAGGAACCAGAATCACTAAAAAAAAGTGAAGTGAAAGACACAACACACTACACACTCAGGCTGTAAAAGGCAGAAGCACCAGTGGAAGCGGGAGTTTGTAGAACAGCTACACTCACAGGTGTAATGTTGAAATGTGATTTGTCAACATTTTAGTGACCAATTGGAAAGTGTATCTGTGTCGTTTTCCAAAATGTACAGCATTACGCAACAGAAACACTCCACAACATTAACAACACCCCATGCAGTCGTGTCTAACAGCAGGTGTTGCTATTTCATTAGTGTGTGGTGGAACTGGAACAAGACTTTACAGAAGACCATTCAGTCCACAGATTCATACTGGATTAAAATCACTCTGCTCTAACTCTCTCTAGAAATCTACATACTACTGATTCATAGTGGATAAAAATCACTCTGCTCTAACTCTCTCTAGAAATCTACATACTACAGATTCATACTGGATTAAAATCACTCTACTCTAACTCTCTCTAGAAATCTACATACTACTGATTCATACTGGATTAAAATCACTCTACTCTAACTCTCTCTATAAATCTACATACTACTGATTCATACTGGATTAAAATCACTCTGCTCTAATTCTCTCTATAAATCTGCATACTACTGATTCATACTGGATTAAAATCACTCTACTCTAACTCTTTCTATAAATCTACATACTACTGATTCATACTGGATTAAAATCACTCTGCTCTAACTCTATAAATCTGCATACTACTGATTCATACTGGATTAAAATCACTCTGCTCTAACTCTTTCTATAAATCTACATACTACTGATTCATACTGGATTAAAATCACTCTGCTCTAACTCTCTCTATAAATCTACATGCTACAGATTCATACTGGATTAAAATCACTCTGCTCTAACTCTCTCTAAAAATCTACATACTACTGATTCATACTGGATTAAAATCACTCTAACTCTCTCTAGAAATTTACATACTAGATACATACTGGACTAAAGTCATTCCACAGTTATAAGGATCTTTATTGTCATTGCACAAGTACAACAAGATTAAGTAATTGAAAATAAGTTACTGTCAGACTGTAAAAACCAAACACTGCAGATTCTTACTGGATAACAATTGCTCCACAGTTATTACTGTCAGACTGTAAAAACTACTCACTGCAGATTCATACTGGATTACATTTACTCCAGTTATTACTGTGAGACTAAAAACTACACACTGCAGATTCACACTGCATCAAAATTGCTCCACAATTATTATTACTGTCAGACTGGCTACACTACAGTGCAGATTCATACTGGGTTACACTCTCTCCACAGTTATTTTGTGGGCAGATATTGTAGAGTGTAAGAATGCTGTGCATAGTGCTTGAACTGATGCACGGCCATGGTGGGCATGAGCTCTAGAGAGTAGGATGTGCTCTGTTGAACTGCAATGAATACTACAGACGGCAGACGTCCTGTGACTGATACACAAGGCATATGTGTATGTATGAGAGAGAGAGAGAGAGAGAGAGAGAAAGAGAGAGAGAAAGAGAGAGAGAGAGAGAGAAAGAGAGAGAGAGAGAAAGAGAGAGAGAGAGAGAACACAACAGAACAAGGCTCCCAGCCAGAAGAAAACATGGAAATTCACAAATGATGGAGTCCACACTCTCTTTGCCAGACTGGATGATGGTAAAATCATATGCCAAGCACGGGTACCCCCATACCCATGATGACGAGAGACTCTGGGAAAATAGAGCTTCTATTTATATCGTGTCACACACACATACACGCACGCAACCCTATTACACTTCCTGGTTGGCTGCCTCGGCGTCTCTTTCTCTTAAAGAGAGTAATTTGATTTATTCTGTAATCTGCAGCTGCGCTTATCATTACCAGCTCTGAGCTCTAAATAAAACAATGTCGGACACACACACACACACACACACTATATATATATATATAGGTAACAGCATGGGAGACATTTAAGTATTACCCAATTTCAGGAGCCTATTGTTTGTTGGGGGCCATACATTATACCCCTGTCATCTTTCCAGTGTTGCAGGTAGATGCAGAACCTACATACACTCGCCATGATTGCTAACAGACCCAGTTATCAACATCTCACACGCCCTCACGGCCCCCTCAGACCACTAAAATAACCCCATGCTGGGGCCCAGATTGCTACCGTTGCTGGAGGTTAACATACGAGCACATGCGTTTATTGCCTGCTGAGTTATGGAGGCCTTATTTAAGGGTGACAAATTGCTGCAGCCTTATACATATCCACAACCAGCAACACTGACAGGCAGATACACAGACAGAACAAAGAATCAGGGCAGTTTGGAAAAGCCTTGGAACCCAGGTCAAAGGTGAAGGCAACAGCTACAGTTGCATTATTATACTGTTTAACCCAGCGCATGGTATAATATGGCAAAATATGAATTATTTCACTCCCATAGCAAAGATGATCAGCTGGAAGCGCAGAACAGCGGCGGTTTTTAGCATGGGCGACATGGGCAGCCACCGGTTTTGTCAGGGGCGGCACAAGCGAAAACCCATTGATTTTCTAACGCCCACTTGTGGGAAGTGGGCACCCGCTTCATGCTCACTGCAAAGAAGGGGGCTGGGAATTCTTAGCTTCCTGGAGTGGCCAAGAATGCTGTTGGTTATTCTCTGCCAAACAAATTTACCCTGTTGGTGAGTAACACACAGGTAATACAGTGACCAGCTGCTGTAAACAGTGGGCATTGGTGGCCTAGTGGTTAGGACACTGCCTTTGCGACCTGAAGGTCGCAGGTTTGAGTCCTGGCCCGGGCACTACTGAGGTACCCTTGAGTAAAGTACTGTCCCGCTACGCTGCTCCACGTGTGCATGTGTGATGGGTTAAATGCAGAGGTCACATTTTGTTGTGGTGCTTGAGTGTGTTCACAATAACATTTTAAACACAATAGAAAGAACATCCAGAACAACCTGTAGACGTTAGAACATTCACACGCACCTTACTAGTCTCCTAAATATTCCAAAACATAGCATCAGGCGACCGCATAGCATTATGGGTGTTTACCTCTCAGGCATTTACTCACCGTCGCCCCCGAACGTCTCAATACAAAACGAATGTGCACCAAGAGGAATTAGCTGATGATGTCTTTGCTCACGCGTTGGGGGATCGTGCATACGAACATTGTGCCAAATAAACACAAATGGAGGGGAAACGGTAAAAGCATCAGGTGGCCAGTTTAGAAAAGGGAGAACAGAAGAAGAGGAGAAACAAACCAAAGACCAACGTTTGTAGCTGTGTCATCTCTCGGAGTCTGATGGGTCTTTAGCTTGTGGCCTGAACCAAGAGAACATTCATTGGCAGGGACCCTACTGTAGGGGTTGTTCGCCCAGGGTGCCAAACAGGCTTGGATCGCCACTGCTGAAGGATGTATACTTTCAGAACACCCCACCTTTGTCTTTCGTAAAAAGTTACTTCATTATTGTTTACATTAACCCTTTAATGGCCACACCTAGAAAAAAGCAATAAAATTATGCATTTTAAGGTTATTTGGGGTAATAACGAGAGTTTTTATTAAATTACTCAACAATGAACAGCGTCTTTGCCACGACTGTTGTGCGTGACGTTGGACAGTGATCCTCCAGTGACGTGGCGACGACTGACTCATATAAAGAAGAAGACGTCCATGCAAGCTCTAGAACCGGCATTTGCGTGGTTCGATTCATTGATGACGGTGTGACGACGCTGCAGGTTTGTAACTCAGTGAATCAGCCCTGAAGGAGAGTTGCAATGACTCCGGCATGCGATCCGTCACTCCAGAGCGAGTGACTCACTGGCATTCAGCTTTAATGCAGCTGTTGTAGTCGAGCCAAGAATACATGCAGTACAGACATGAAGTAAAATACAAATACCATTAAATTAAAGCAGAACAAGTCCATCAGGTAGTGGGATGGGAGGGGCTAAAAGCTAAAGGGGTGGGGCTAATCAGATAGGGGGTGATGCAATGTAGGATGGGCTAAATTGTTAGTGGGTTAGTAAGTCATGGAGGACGTCATTTAATCCTAAATATTTTCTCACTCGTTAGAGTGGAGAAATTCTGCTGAAAGTGTTAATGTAGTAAATTATTAAAAATTAAGTTTTTTGTTCCTAGTTTGAGTCCTATATCTATAAAGAAAAATAGTGTGTGTGTTAGTGTGCGTGTTAGTGTGTGTGTGCTAATGCGTGTGTTAGTGTGTGTATGTGTGTGTTAGTGTGTGTGTGTGTGTGTTAGTGTGTGTGTGTGTGTGTGTGTGTATGGCTACATGTTCTGTGATATGTGAACTTACCCTCTCATGGTTCATTGCTTAATTACTGAATCCTTAAATCCACACCACATGTCACAAGAGTAGTAGATATGGGAATGGTGAATAGTCACTGTTGTGTTTACAGGAAAAAAAACGTATTTATAAAAAATATATGTTTGTATTGTTTGTGAAGCAAATGGAAAAAAAACTCGCAATTACACGTAAACAGTAAAGCGAAACCCCAGCAATAGACCCAGTGCTAAGGGTTATCATGGTGCTATGCAGGATCTACTAATTCAGTATGGGACAATTCATCCACTGCATCTTCTCTAGGGAACAGTTGAACCTCTCCCTCACTATAAAATGTGTGTGTGTGTGTGTGTGCGCGGGAGAGAAAGACATCTGCCAAGCCAAGGTGACCCTGCACTCTCCTTGGTCCCGTTGCCGCTTGACTGGACGGTGTGAGTGTGTGTGTGTGTGTACGTGGATCGATGATGCCGATGGTTTCTTACTGTAAGCACTGACCCGTTCCTCCTACAACACTCTGCCCCTTGATCCCCCTCTCCCCGGGGCGCTGCCTCTCCGTGACCCCTCCCACAGGATCCTAATGATTTCTCTTCACCCGGGCCACTCGTTTCTTAACCCCCATAAACTCCGCAGCTCAGATTTCGTATTAGCCCACAGAGAGCCGGGGCCTCCAGTTCGCGCCCTCAGGGGCCCCATACGCTGTGGCGTTTGATAAAGAACACACTAGCAGGGTCTTTCAGGAAAGGAGCTGTCAAAACGCCTTGAGTCCTTCCTCCCTGAAAGGGCAAATACAAGAAAAAGGAGTGATGCATGGCAGAGTACCGGTCCTCCATACATGCCATATACAGTGGCGGCCAAAAGTCTGAAACCACTAGTGAAAATCGTGTGTTTTTAATTCTTCAAATCGTATAAATCAGACAATTATCAATTAAAGTTAGAACTGCACGATATAGAAAAATATTAGTATTGCAATAATACATTAAATATATATTAAAGAGCCCATATCAGCATTTTTGGGGAATTAGAAAGGCCTGAAATATGTCAATATTGCTGATGTCACAAAACCAACACGTTTTCAGCCCCAGCCACTCAGTGTTTGTTCCAAAAAGAGATCTTTTAGATACATACATATACCAGCCATAACATTAACACCACCTGCCTAATACGGAGTGTGTCCCTCCTGCTGCTGAAACAGCTCTGACTGTGGTGCACTGTGTGTTCTGACCCCTTTCTATCATCACTTTCTACACCACAGTAGCTCTTCTGTAGGATTGAAACAGACAAGCTAGTCTTCCCTTCCCACATGCACCACTGAGTCTTGGGTGCTGGAGACCCTGTCGCCAAGTCACCAGTTTTTCTTCCTTGGATCACTGTTGGTGGGCACTAACTACTGCACACCTGGAACACATCACACCACCTGCAGCTCACGGCCAAGCAGGTTCGAGTCCCGGCCCGGGCACTACTGAGGTTCCCTTGAGTAAGGTACCGTCCCACTACACTGCTCCCCAGGTGCTGTTGGTAGCTGCCCGCTGCTCCACGTGTACATGTGTGATGGGTTAAATGCAGAGGTTGCATTTTGTTGTGGAGCTTGAGTGTGTTCACAATGACAAATAGTCACTTTCATTTTTCCTGCTTCATCAACTTCAAGAACTGACTGTACACTTGCTGCGCAACATATCCCACTCCCTTGAGAGGTGCCATTGTAATGAAATAACTACATAGTAAATGTTATTCACTTCACCTGTCAGTGGTGTTAATGTTATGGCTGATTAGTGTGTGCGTTTATATAAAAAGTGAATAAAGTTATGGGCCCTTTAATGCGTTCAGTACAGTGTACAGTATATATGCAAACCTCAGTCACATACTATATATGTAGGCAACTCAGACCATTAACAGGCCATTAGATCAGCCATCACAACCAGCCAACAGACTGAAAAAAACCCTAAAACTAACTGTTAAGTGGGACATTCTTCTCTCTGGATCTTTCTTGTACATTTCTCAGGCGTGTTTATTTAAAAACGGGGGCAAATTATTGAGTTTACAAACTTATTCATGCACATGTAACACAAAAATGGCATTTCTGGACAAGTGTCAGATACTCCTCACATGGGGCAGTGGTGGTGTAACAGTTAGGGAGTTGCCCCCGTAACCTGAAGGTTGCTGGTTCAAATCCCAGACCAGTAGAAGTAGCACTGAAGAACCTGTGAGCAACCGTCCTCAAGCACTGCTCCCTGGGTGCTGCCCACGTCAGCTGCCCACTGCTCCTACACGGATGGGTTAAATTCAGAAGTCACATTTCGTTGTGTTGCACTGCGTTCTGTTCACAATGACAAATAATCACTCACCAGATCAGCAGATGCACCCACAGTCAGTCGGTAAGTCTCTTTCTCGCTCTCGCTCTCTCTCTCTCTCTCTCTCTCTTTTCTGCCTGACGTTAGCACTGTGAGATCATTTACCTGCCTCTGACATGAGTGTGATGGATTACTACTCGCTGTGGTTAACGGGCTGTTTATATTATGTTGTTTATATTAATAGATCTATTTCGGGGGGAAAAGAGAAATAAATAAATAAAAACTTGTCCCCCTCCAGCGGCTCGAGGGGGAACAACCCACCATGAGTTCAGACAACAACAGATGTAGACAACAGGAGGCCCGTGTGTATGCGTGTGTACACATCCCTCCCTAGGGAAGCAATCAGTTGTGGAAGGTGAGAGGAAGGTCTGAATGGATTAGCCTATAGGTGATTACTCAATAAAAATAAGTGCACAGCAGCAGAATACTGTAACAACGCTGCCTTCAAGTACCAGGCCTGAGCGTCGCGTCGCTAATTACAAAACTCTACAAACAATTTCAGTACCACAATTTCGGAGCAGGTAGAGACCAGTGGCCGACAGTGATTTACCATCCGACAGTATGTAACACAAAGGTTTAAAATATACACCACTATATATACCCAGGCTCAACTATAATATATATTCTATATGCTTATAGCGTGCACATCCAATAAACTGGGGGAAAGTACATATCATTGGCATCAACACTCAGAAATACAGCTGAAAGGCTGATGATCAGCTTAACAGTCTAAAATATATACAAGGTTTTAAAAAAAAACAAGCTAAACTGGCTAAAAGATAGCAAACAGGCTACAAGATAACAGGGTTAACAGACTAATACATAGCTAAAAGGTTAAACAGTATAGAATATAGCTAACAGGCAAAACAGACTACAGGATAGCTAACAGGCTAAACTGTCTAAAATATAGCTAACAGGTTAAGATATAGCTAACAGGCTTAACAGATTAAAAGACAGCTAACAGGCTAAACAGACTAAAATACAGCTAACATGCTAACAAGCAAAGAGACTACAGCTAACAGGCTAAACAGACTACAAGAAAGCGAAGCAGACTAAGATATAGCTAACAGGCTAAAAGAACCTCACCTCCATTAAAATCTGCTGTTAAGCTTGGAACTGAAGGTATTGCTGAAGGATTCGGTGTAAAACTGCATTACAAAAGGTTAAGAACATGACACCTGAAAATCTCACACCACTGGTTCTCAAAGTGGTGCACACTGCTCCCTCTAGTGGTGCACAGTGCTCCCCCTAGTGGTGCACACTGCTCCCCCTAGTGGTGCACACTGCTCCCCCTAGTGGTGCACACTGCTCCCCCTAGTGGTGCACACTGCTCCCTCTAGTGGTGCACACTGCTCCCCCTAGTGGTGCACACTGCTCCCCCTAGTGGTGCACACTACTCCCTCTTGTGGTAACCAGAGGAATCTCAGATTTATTTTTCAATTAAATAAAATATATTTTAAAACATAATACTTTTAAACTACTGAAACATATAATAGATATTCTCTGTTAACAAAAGTAATAATAATAAGCTTTATACTTATATGCAGCTTAAACATTTTTACACACAAAAAAAAAAGAGAGAAGAGAGAAAGTCAGGGCAGTAAAATGTTAAAGTAGTATTTATATATAAACAAACAAAAAAAAAAGATTAAAAAATAGAAATTAACAAATAAGAGAAAAAAAATCAAAAAATCTTAAAAAATAATGAAATGTATAAAAATCTGATCTCAAGGCTGGATTTGGTGTATATATATATATATATAGTTTTCGGGAAATGGTGCATTACTGTGGTCTAGTCAAGGACAAACAAAAGCATATATGGAAATCACACACTAACTCATTGTTCCATGCTAGTAATACTAGCGCAGGAAGCTAAACCATCGTGGCTCCAAACGGGTCCTATCAGGAAGAGAAGTGCGAGTCAGGAGGAGAATATTTCGAGACGCCCTGTAGAGACCTGCTAGCAGCAATCGATGCCCAGCAGTAAGGAAACACGGCTGGATTCAGCAGGAGCTGGGCGGAGGAAGAGCTCAGGCCGCAGCATGGGGTGTGTGCTGATGGTGTTAGAGAAGAATCCATGAAACCATCTCAAAAGGCAACGTACAACCAAACCGAGCCAGACTGGAGATCGGGGTGGCAGGTTTTCAGTGCTGCTTTGGTTGCGCACTTCAGAGACGTCAGTGGTTTTGTCAGATCTGCCTTTAAAACCGTATGTGCGCTAAAAACATTCGGAAGCTTTGGAACCAGATTTTCCGGCTTCTGTCCAACGTTCCGGGCTTCGTCTTCTTCTCACACCTTTACTCCATGGCAACAACAAACCGGGACCACGTGACGAGCAGGTGAAGGCACACACACACACACACACACACACACCTGTCCCCCCGTGTTCTGCAGCCGGTTCTTTAATGTTTCATCTGCATTCCACCGAGATGCGACAGCGGTCGTGCAGGCGGTCGTGCAGGCGGTCAGTCCCACGTGTGCTGTGTGAGGGTATGCATGTGTGCTCCTGACCTGCAACTGTACTCACGGGTGTGTGTGTGTGTGTGTGTGTGTGGTGATCATTCTGTCTCCTCTTTCATCCCAGACCCTGCTGATCTGTGGAGGGAGCAGATGACTTAATACCAACGCAGAGCTCAAACAGAATCCACGATCACCCACCAGGGAAAACTCCCTCTCTCCCCCCTCTCTCTCTCTCGCACACATCCACTCACAGTCTCTCAGTCTCTCTCAGTCTCTCTCTCTCTCTCTCTCTCTCTCTCTCTCTCTCTGTCTGTCTCTCTCTGTCTGTCTGTCTCTCTGTCTGTCTCTCTGTCTGTCTCTCTGTCTGTCTCTCTGTCTGTCTCTCTGTCTGT
>JBBPDA010158545.1:0-18694 GCA_037974385.1 Arnoldichthys spilopterus | reverse complement strand
TATTAAACATATTCTATAGAATGATTAAATGTATAAACTATAATGTTTTACCTGATAACTTCTCTGAAGTCCACCAACACATAAAGCCAAGACAACAGTCTTCATATGACAGGGAAGGACAGGTGATACACGTTTTACTAGTCCTGTCTCTGTCTTGTCACATCCCTTTTTAGTCTTTCGTGGAGTAAATATTAGGAGGAGGGCAAAATGAGGGCAGGACCACAGAGACCACAGGTGAGGGGAGGTACAAAATGAGAAGCGAGACAGCAACAAACTAAATAGCAGTCTTAAGAGTGCTTGTTGAATACGTTTGTAGAGGAACAGCCAACTCAGATGAAACATTAATTAATTCTAGACTGCAAGTTTTATCAAAACATATATTCAAATTAAAATAGAAAACAATAAAGAGTATGCACACACTTCAGCTTACATCCAAAACACTATATAAACTTAAAACAAAACACTTTCTTGCAAAACATCCTGTGGAAAATAACTACTATATGCATAGTCATCTCATAAATGGGCCTCAGTTCAGAGAATTTTACACTCTGTATTTGAGAGACCTAGAGAATAGCATATATTCAGTATAAATCTCATTAAGCACCAGTGTGAGGTCCCATGGGTAATTTTGAATCAAATTAAAATCTTTTTGCAGTTCTCTCCATCTCTGTAACACAGTTGGCAATAAATTGCTGTCATCTGAAGAGATTTAACTAATTGACTAACCTTGGTAAAATACAGGTAGAAAATATGAATAAAAAAGACTTTTCTCTTTTATCTCTTAAATATGTATGTTGATATACACACATTTCAGTCTTTTAACAAGTTGTGCATACCATACTACAATAAAGACTTTCCTTGGTTGTTTTTACCTGGGTAAAATGGATAATGATAAAAATTCCAGCTGACAACAATAGGTTTTTATGCAAAGTTTATGGTTTTGTTCTTACAGCACAAGTGTTAATCATTTGGGTAAAAGTAATTTATCAGTTACATAATCTAACAAGCAATGACAACAGTCATGAATATACATTTGGAAATGATCATCAGAGGAATAAAGTAGAGTATCTAAAAGCATCTAAAGCATCACATTTCCATATTTAACTAGTAACATTTTTCATCTTAGTTACAGAGACATATAATTATATCTCATTTCATTATGAAACAAATTATAATCAGTTACATTGCACTGATATAATTATGGTTGAAATCCAGATGAACAGTGGTGAAAATAAGTTTCATCGTCTTTGGCTGCAGCATCATTTTGTTCCTGTCTATTTTAGAGCTTAAAGTTTTGGAATATAACAGAAGTTTATAACATTTGACCCCTGCAGCACCCTCTACTGATTAATTGATTGACTACAAATTTTAGTTGCCTTGTCAGAGTCAGAGTAAGTGCAAATGTATCAAAATCTTAAAAAAAAAACCATTTCTTTGCATTCATGAATCTAAAAATTATGATTGCAGCATTTGATTGATTTCTGGCAGCCATGTGATGTAAATCCATGTATCTTTCATTACATTAAGTTTGTCTTATAATTCATATGATACATTTAAGGACATACAGAACAGAAAATCTCATACAAAAAAAAGAGTTTGTAATTTTGTTTTCAATGAAAGAGGTGTTCAGTGTTTCCTCAGCCATAGTTTAAAATGGTTCAACTTACCCAAACCATCCAGATATAAAGCAGGCATAATTACACATCCAGCATTGCAGAAACATAACCCATAGAAAGTTAATGTGCAGAAATACTCTGTACTGGTCATTGGTAATACATTTGCAAATGAGAAGAAGATTGCTGGTGGCAGGTAGACAGTGAATGTCATGCAGAAGCTGTTCATTATGGTATGAAGAGCTCTCTTTTTTTGTGGATGGACGTTACTGTTCCCAGCTGGATTTGGTTTTCTCAAGGCTCGAAGTATTGATATATCAAAGAAAGTTATGGCTGGTAGAGCCAAAATTAAAGAGCCAGAAACCAGCGGAGAAGAGAATGATTCATTTTGAGTGCAAAGGAGTAAACCAAAACAAAATGTCATTAGCCAAACTGTCAGAGAGACTAACTTTCTAATTACCGCTCCATATTTGCTCATTTTGTACGCTATGGGGTGAACAACAGCAAAATAACAGTCCCCACAAATACAGGCCATGAAGAGAGGTCTGCCACAGAGAGGTAAACCATGGAGGACAGAGCTAAAATGAGTAAAATATGTATTGTGAAGCAGCATGAAATTACAGACAATAGGAAGGAGTAAAACAGTAAAGGTGAGATCGATGAAGCTGAGGTTGAGCATGAAGATGTCACCACATCGGCGTCGCTGAAGAAGTTCCCGCAATACAATCAGGGATGCTGGAAAACCCAGGAAGATGGATATCACACAGAAGCTTGCCCAGAACATAGGACCTGTGGGACGTTCAATGCACTGCAGAAAGTGATTTAAATTCTGGGTGTTGTTTAGGAATGACAAATTCAGTACCAATGGTCCCTCCTCTGTAAGCATTGCTAAAATATCATTATACATAAGAAAATATATGCTATGGAAAAATATATTTTTAAAAGGATCAGTTCTTTATATCAGTCCACAAAGCATGGCAGGCTTATGCTTTACTTTGCCTGACTGCTACTCTGAAATGGCAGAGAAAGCTTTGCATACTATAGTCCCACCCCCATCAATTGTGGTCTTGTAAGTACCTCCCTGGGAAAAAGAAAGTATATAAATGCAAAGAACTGTGTGTATTTTTAATTTTCTGTTTTATGATCATTTATTCTCTGTTCTAGATATCATATGGAATGCTTTTTTATTTACACAATCAGATTTGATAGAAATTCACACATGAAAATGCAATTTCTAGATTAAAAATGAATTGCATGCATAATGTTTCAGTATAGTATTCAATGTCCTGCCCAACAGGAATTAAGTACTGGTATAACTACCCAATAAATGGCTGTTAGGCTGAGTTAGTAAACCAAATATAAAAATGACAGCTAACCCAAGTAAATCAACCATCAAAATGAATCAGTCTGCCAACTTTAAGGCAAAGCATTCTCTACCATGAAACAGATGTCTCTCATTTTGTATGTTATTCTGCCAACACATCATTGATTAAGCGTACAAGAGTATTTGCAATGACCACCTTAATCATCTTAATCCATCTCGGGCACATCTTCAAAACAAGGAAAGGTGTGAGGGGAAAGCTGCTTTTCATAGCACAATCACATGTGTAGTTAGACCTTGCTGTTACAGATCTGAGTTTGTGTAAGATTTTGTTGCTGTTTGCACCAAATTCAATATTCCACTCAAGAAAACAAAGAAACCTTGTACATTCTTAATAAAATATTGTAAGCATGTTTGTGCATTTCCAGATAATGAGAGTAGCCTTTGGTAGTTCCTCTGGCACAAGTCTTAAACATGGAGGTCATTCTTTTCAAGGTTACGGGGAAGAAGATATGTTAACCTCCTAGACCCCAGTGTTCTCAGTGTTGTTACAGATGAGTAAAAGCCTTTTTCCCCCTTATCATGTGTCAATATGTCAATACTTCAGTGAGGCTACATCACTAGATCACTTGCATTCTTTATTAAACTTTAATGAGAGAAACAGTACAAACCTAGGCAGCAAAGACCATTGAGAGCACACAGAGAGACTGATGGAACAGTGAGAAGCAGAGGAACACTCCATTTTACGGGCTTCGCAATATACTAGTATTGACGATAGTAGTGATATTTACAAATCAAAGTACTGATATTGTGTTATTAATACACATACAATAATACTGTGAATAATCCTGCACCAGTAGCTTTGTGGTTCACATTCTTGCATCAATCAAAACTACTGTCAAATACTAGCTGCAAACTATGTGAACAGTGAGGAATCTTTCACCTCACAGCAAGTAATTATTCTCATTTATCTAATAGCTGCAGGTGTTTGAAAAGTCTTTTAAGTCAAATTTACTTCAATATGGCATGACAAGTGTATTTAACTAACTGGCTAATGTCATATAATGGTTTCTGTAGAAAGGAAAAGGTGTATATGTGCTTGTGTGTGAAAGTAAGAGAGAACGAGTGAGTATGTAAAAATACATTGTTTCTGCAGAAACAATCTACTTCTGTAGTCCATGGGCTGACGTTAAAGTAATTTGACATAGCAAGGCCTGTTTTACAGTTGTCTTTTTTATTTTTAATTTTATTATTTTAATGGCTCAGGTCTGTTGAAGAAATGTAAAAATACCTGTTATAGTGCACTTCATTCGTAAAAAAAGTATATATGTTTTGCAGATGTTGTGTATTCTACATTTAGATGTCATTTGTGTTAATATTGTCAATTAGAATTACAATTTTTTTAAAATTCAGATTAATCAAAGATCAGCTGATATCTTTAGAAAGCAATAAAGCTGGTCAGGGCTAATCCCACCTGAATCAGAATGGGCACATTATTGCTGATTGCAACGTAAGCACAAGTATATAAAAAGATTGCATAATTCATAACTTCATTACAAACTGTTACTACAAACTGTGATTGGAATACATTTCCTAAACCAGTGAAAAACAAGGCATGATAGGTATTACACACTGATAGAAAACCTTGAAGTCAACATATACCACACTACACATATACCAACCTATGAAATAAAATCACTAAATGTAATATTATAGCCAGTGAAAAGATTTATTAAATGTGATGTAATATATTTAAATGTATATACGTATATCTGCAACGAATATTAACACTTTCCAATTAAAATGCCATAACATTTAAACCTTTGACAGGTGATGTGAATAACACTAATTTTCAATGTCAGTGGCACATGTTAATGGGTGAAATATAGTAGGTGATAGGTGAACAGCCAGTTCCTAAAGTTGATATGTTGGAAGCAGGAAAAATTGGCCCATGTAAGGACCTGAGCGACTTGTTGTTGTGAATTGTGATGGCTAGATGACTAAACATCTCCATTAAGGCAGGTCTTGTCTGGAGTTCCCGATATGCAGTAGAAATGGTTAGCATCTACCAAAAGTGATCCAGTTAAAGACAACCAGTAGAGACAGGGTCATGGGTGCTCAGAGCTCGCCACTGCATATTGGAAGTGAAGGTGATCCTGTCTGGTCCGATGCCACTGAAGAGTTACTGTACACCAGTGCCTCTGGACTAGAGATCCATGATCCTGCAGGAGATCTGCAAAAACGGGCTGCTCAGCCAAGACAAAGCAGCTGGAAGCAGAGACACTACAAACCTGCAGAGCCATCTGTGGTAATAAGTAATGTAAGATGCCTCTTCAAACAAAATGGATGACCTTATGGCATTAACTGGTGAGGATGGTGACAGGATACATGCTGCCCACTCATCAACAACCCTAAGAAAGCTGTTTGAGGGCAAATGAGCTAAAAACCTTCTCTAACAGGTTTGATAGTGGGCAATTCACTCAACTACTAGAACATATCTGCATCACACCCTTTCTTTGTGTCCTCCTAAGCCCTTAAAGGATGATCACCACTCTGTCTCACACCTTAACCTTCTATTTCAGACCTTGACATCACAGACAATGAGCTGAGAAGGGAGCTAGAAAGATCTGACAGTAGGTCCTGACAGCATATCATCTGTTTTGTCCTTCAGTATGTCTTTAGCTTCAGCCTTAACTACAATGGTCCTGATGTTTGGAAGACCTCAGAGGAACTGAATGACTACAGAACTCCTTGATATCACACCTGATAAATTCTTAGGAGCTTGTTCTTGATCCCAGATACAGGTGGGAGCAGCATTGGCCCCATTACAGTTTGCAGTCAGTCAAACATGAGAATCCACGAAGCTGTTGTCTACCTGCTCCACATCCTAATCTCATCTGGAGATGGTAACAAAGAACAGTGAGAATCATGTTCTGTGATTTTTCCAGTGCCTTCAACATTATCCAGCCCCTCTTGCTGAGGGACAAGATCAGTGCAGTGCAGGTAGACCCTGCCTCAAGGTTCTGGATCATTAACTACCTGACCA
This sequence comes from Arnoldichthys spilopterus, assembly GCA_037974385.1. NCBI lineage: Eukaryota > Metazoa > Chordata > Actinopteri > Characiformes > Lepidarchidae > Arnoldichthys > Arnoldichthys spilopterus. Next base: position 12,714 of record JBBPDA010158545.1, on the reverse strand, counting down.
TCAGGCTCCAGTATGCGAGACTGCAGAACTGTGTTGGAGCAGAGTGTTAATAACACTGTTGTTTTACGAGGGACTGTTCTTGCTCCTTTTCTTTTCACTATTTACACCTCTGATTTCAGGTTTGTATCATTTGAACATCTTTGTGGATTGTTGCTAGTGACTGTTGCCATCTTAACAGCAAGAAGACAAGGGAACTGGTAGTGCATTTTTTCGGAAGGAGGACATTGCTCTTGTGAACAGAAGGTTGCAGGTTCAAGTCCTGACATGGATACCACTGAGGTACCCTTGAGGGGGTACTGTGTTCACACATTTCGTTGTGCTGCACTTTGTGTGATTGTGTCAATTTACAATGACAAATAAGTCACTGTTTCTTCATATTTCTTTACCATTGCAATGAACACTTTCTGTAGTCAGGTTATTACTGCCTCCTTCTGCATGGGTCATACTTTCTTGCACAAAAATATCTGTACAAATTACTGTAAAACTGCACTGACACACTGCTCATCTGCGTATACTCGACATCTGTGTAAAATGCATATGTGGCATTGCAGTGTATCACTTAGGCAAATAACAAGAACCATAACTGTATACATACACTGATGAGGCATTACATTAAAACCACATGCCTAATATGGTGCACTGTCTATTTCTTACACCTTTCTGTCATAGCCAGCATTAACATTTTGTTCAACAAGAGTTCCTCTTTGGGATCAGACTAGAAAGGCTAGCTTTCACACCTTGTTTTATATTTATAGTTTTTGTAATGGCATTTGGATAGGATGTAAAAACTGGATTTATCAAAATGAGGCAATGACCACTAATGCAAATGTCTTAAATTATGGAGCAGCACAGGTGTTTTCCATTTACACAGAGCTATTGATAAAATGCCTTATACAAACATAGAAACCTACCCATTTGAATGCACTAAACATTCCAAATACAGAAGGATGTGTAGGAACAAAACTTTTGTCAAAAGCATAATATGAACTTGGTGGTTTTGGAATTTGGTGAATCAAATGCAAATAATGATTCTGTACAATATTCAGTTATGTTTTATTGAAGATTGAGTTTTTATTTCATTGCTTTGCTCAAATACTATATATTGGTGTGTCAAGTCTTGGAAAGTACCACAATAAAATTGCTTATTTCCTGATTGTCTGAACACATCAATCAACAAATCAATTTTGAGGATTGTTTTCTGCTGTCTATATAGGCCAATACTTGAATATGGAATAAGTAAGACTATTGAGTAAATGGAAACACTACAGCATTCTTCCTCAACTAGGCAATTCTACTATGAACCTAAAATAGTTTAGTTAGCTTCAAGTTGATTTAGCGCCACTGATAGCTTTATATATAACAATGTCCACAATTATTACCTTTCTGATGTGTCCTCCCCATGCTCTGACTCTGCTCTGAAACTGCCCACTCATTAGTATCTGCTCCTTTTTCTTGTTTGGGGTCTTACTAGGAAAAGTGTATGTAATTTTGTGACTGGTCTCTGTGGTCATCATGTGACCCATACCAATGTCAGTGTTATGTTCTACTTGGACATAAAGGATATTGGTGGAAGAGTGGGCTAAAATTGAGAGTAACTTCTTTATGCGGTGAACTTGAGAAAGATCTCATAATTATGATAATGATATATTATTGATTCCACTGTAAGCAAGGATTATTGTTTTTGAGGTATTTTGAGGTCAAGGGTTCATATGTCACACTGAGCTTTGTTTGGTGTTCCTGTGTCTTGTATAAGTTTATATAAATTTATAAAGGAATTAATTTTAATAATAGTGTAGTTTTAACAGTGGTGGTGTAGGTATTCTGTAACAGTAACACTGTTGAAGTGTGACCATGATTAAAGCATTACTGCAATTGTTACCTATTACCTAAAGAAAGCTTGTGAGTTTACAAAGATACAAAAGGTTTGCATATCATGTGTCCTCACATTTCACCCATTGCCTTAAAAAATTATATAGAAATGTATATGTAAGATGGCAGCTATTTTATTTAACAAAATAAGAGTAATTAAAGTAAGAATTAAGTAATACAATCAGATTATCAGGCAGTATAAAATTTAAATAAAGGGTTTTACATAGAGAATCAAATTTCAATGGCATTTTTATAGATAAATATTTTAACAATTAAAACTTTTAAAAATTGCTTTTTTCAAATAGTATAATTTAATATTTTTTTTTAAATTACACCTAAATGAGCCTTTATCTTCTTTCTGAAAGATTTACTAAACCTTACATCAACTTTAAGGGTCTTCATGGGTCTGTTTTGTGATATAATTTACTAACCCATGATTTTCTTGATAAAAGTTTTTGTGTTGATAACACCATGCTGACTTTTGTGGAAAAATGTTTTTTTCAAACAGTTAGTATACTAACATAGGCAGGGCAAGGCAAGTTTATTAATAAAGCACATTATCACCCTCAGGTATCATTCAATGTGTGTTAGATAAAATAAGCATAAAAACATTAAAAAGTAAGCAAAACAAGTAGAAACAATTTAAAAGAATAAACATGTGATTTAAAATAAATTAGAATACAATGCACAGGTAGAAGAAAAAACAGTATTTTTGTGCAAGTATTATAAATGTATTGCTAACTAATTAATTGAAGCAGTGGGAACGTTTTTAGCTCCTTTTTAAAAGTCACAGTTGGACTACATCTGATTTCTGTGGGGAGCTAGTTCCAGCACAGCATAAAGATAAAATATCATTTCACCTTGTTTCTAAAGGACCAGGTTTATATTAATCAAAAATTACAGATAAATGTTTAGAGCCCAAACAGTTGAGTGACTTATAAATAATAAAATGAGAACTCAGTTATATACCTCTATTCTATATTCTCTTGGTCTCAGCATTTTGAATAAGCTGTTGATTTCTAATCATTTTTGGGAGTCAAATGAGAACAGCATTACAGTAATCAACCCTGCAAGATATAAAGACATGTATAAAATTCTTTAAATCCTACTTTTGAAACCAAACCTCCAACCATATGTTAATGTACAACATACAATATATAATGTTTAACAATTACAAATACTAGTTTGCTTTCATGGTCTCTTAATGAAAGATGAATGCATTAAGGAAATGCTGGTACAAAGAAGGGGAATTTTGTAAAGATCTGTACATATAAGTGTCCCATCCTTTAGTCAAATATGTAGGTTTCATCAAGCAATCCTTGCTAACTGGAATCCAGCTTAAATCTGCATTTAAAAACACTCCAGTTTAAACAGATTTCCTCCACAGATATATTTCCTCCACAATTTCTTAAATTTGTTGAGCTTGCCCACACTGTCCAGATATAAGATAGGCATTATAACACTTCCAGTCGTTGAGAGCAAGAATCCAAATAATGCAGTAATACATTTCCATCTTCCAGTAATCATACCCGAAACTAAGAAACTGATCACTGGTGGTAGATAAGCAATAAATGTCATTACGAAGCTATTGATAATGGTGTGAAAAGCTTGCTTCTTCTGTGGATGAATATTACCATTTCCTGATGAAGCAGGTTTTTTCAGAGCTTTAAGTACTGAAATATCACAGAACATGATAACTGGTAGGGCTATGAACAGAGGAGCAGCATTAAAAACATGTGTAAATTTCCAGTTTAAAAAGGTTTTGAGTAAATCAAAAAAGATTGTAATCAACCAGATTATCACCGAGGTGAACTTCCTTATCATAGTGAAATTCCTTTTGGTCATGTACATAATTGGATATACCACAGCAAAATAACAGTCAGCACACATACAAGCCATGAAGAAAGGTCTACTGCATATAGAAAGCCCATCCAAGAAGTTGTCAATCCATATAAATTGTACACTATTCCATAAATATGCATTTAAAATATCGATTGGAATAGCAACTATAAATAAAGTGTCAATGGTAGTCAGGTTGAACATAAAAAAGTCATTGGAAAGTCTTTGCCTCTGTAGAAGTTCCCGTAGCACCATCAGACAGGTTGGAAAACCAAGGAAAAAACAGATTAAAGAGACAACTGACCAGATCAACATAATTAAGGGATTCCTGGAGCACTCACTGATGTCTGTGATATTTGAGACTGAAGAAGAATTTAACGTTGACATGATGGTAGACTGCATCTACAACAAAGGTGTTGAGAGTTATATGCACAAGAAATTATTTAAATTAGGGTTACAGAATGACTACAAAATGCACTGTAAACTACCGCCTCAAAAGCTTTAAACAGGAATACTTGACAATAACAGACATTCTTTGCTGTCAGAGATGATCATACCTGCTACGAGTCCTAAAGTGACAGACATTGACTCTTTCCCTTTATAATTAAACAGGTGGCACCATTGGGTACTTTGTTTTTGTTTTTGTTTTTTTGTTTATCCCACCTGATTTCCATTTCATTTTGGTACAATAGCGCCCACTGAAACAGCCCTGTGGAGCACCATTGCTCAGTGTGGTGTTGCTGGAGATGCTTTTACCAGTCCTGACTGACTGAAGGCCTCTGCGGGCTACTGAAGTGCCACAATCTTGAATTCATGTCTTGGACTCATACGACATTCTTTATGTCACCCTGTCTTGCACAATACTGTCTGTACCAATTACTGTAAAACTGCATTGGTACACTGTGTATCTGTATATACTGAACATGTGTGAAAAATGAACGTGGCATAGTTGCAATGTATCACTAATACATTAATACACTAATAACATGATTATAAATTGATATACACCAATCAGCCATAACATTAAAACCACCTGCCTAATACTGAATAGGTTCCCTCATGCTGCTGAAACCGCTGTGGTGCACTGAGTGGTCTGATCCCTTTCATCATTAACATTTTGTGTAACAGGGCCTTTTGGGGCCCAGAGCAGACAGATTAGCCTTTACTTCTCACATGCATCAATGAGCCTTGGGTTCCCAGGACCCTGTCTTCAATTCACCTCTTGTCTGTCCTTGAATCACTTTTGGTAATAGCACCTTCTGTAATATTAAGAAGCAAAACTTGAGTTATTATTTGTTCTTAATTTTACAGTTAATCTGTAATATTACTCTGCTTATTATTACAATGTTTCAGACTGTTAATTAATTTTGTACACTAATCATAATCATGAAGCCTGTCAGAAACACTGCACATTAAGTTAATCTTGTTTTTAAAAAAAATATTCGTTTTAAAAGCCTGAGGATATAAAAATGGAAATGTCAAAATGAGGTAATGGAACCTTATGCAAATGTCTTGAATTATGGAACAGCACAGGTGTTTTTATTTACACAGATCTGTTGGTGAAATGCCAAAGCTGTTTTACACATACATAAACACAGAAACTTGAATGCACCCATTTGAATGCACTAAATATCTAAAATCCAGAAGGATGTAGGTACAAAAACTGAGTTGGTATAATTTCATATTTTGTCAAAAGCATAATGCAAACTTTTGCATTTTTTCCCCACTTTCTGCCTGTAGACCTTGCACCTTTTCCTATGGTCATGCTGACACTGACTGGTTTCACTGCACAACTTTCAAACCCCTAACACATTATAAGCTCACTAGATTGAAATGTAGCTTACATAATCAATTTTCTAATACTTCCCTATCAAGCATTAAATCTGCCACTTAAAAATGACATTAATCTCTTGATTTGCTGTTCATTTTAGCGCACTCTTCCACACACAGAGTTCATGTTAGCCTATATTGGCGAACATGTGTGGTATTGAGAAACTGGAACTATGGTCTGGAAAGTTTGATAGTCAGTCAAGGTGTTTCAGTGTTTTATCATGTCTGTTAAACTGCTCACACACAGAGTCCATACAGTTGTCATCCTGGACTGTATGTCAGTGTTATGCTCTTTTTGGACATAAAGGACAAAATCAGTGGAAATGTTGGCTAAAATGGAGAGAAACTCTTTAAAATATCTTAAAAATATCTCATAATTATTGAATGAATACTGAATGATTGTATAGTTTTTGAGGTTAATGCCTCATATGTCACACTGAGCTTTGTTTGGTGTTTTTATGCCATATAGAATGAAATACTAGTATTGATTTTAATGCAGACAATTTTACTATTAGTGGGGTTTTAAAAATGATGTCACAAAAAATAACACTAACAAAAATACCTGTATCTTTTTATTTTTGGTTGTATAAACAAATGGACAGGTCCCACATGATCTGTGGCCCAGCAAGTTCTTCTATGACCATATATTGTTATTTTTTATCAGTTATGTTTATGTAATTGGTTAAAACTAAATAAATATATTTTCAGTATTATACATTGCTTGTCCACACTCCACCCAGTGCCTTAGATGCCACAATAATGTGATATTATGAATGACCACATCTTACTTAATAAATTCAGACTTAAATCAAGCATCATAAAATGCCAGCAGCATGCCTTAAAAATATGCCTTAAATAATGAGCCTTACATAGAGAACTAAGTAGTATAATGAATTACACAGAAATGGACTCTCTGGTTACTGTGGCGGAGAGAACCACACTGGGCAAGATGCTGTGTATCATGGACAATGAGCACCACCCACTGCACTCCACCATAATCAAACAGAGGAGTGTGTTTAGCAGCAGGTTGCTCTCATAGAACTGCAATACAAACAGATTCAGAAGATCATTTGTCCTCATGTCCATTAGACTCTTTAACTCTGCCCATCAGGGGCGAGGTAGAGAGGAATTCTGGGCCTGATGAGTCTTCTCATCTCCACTACGTCCTCAGGGGCTCAAACTTAACATGCCTAAATTACACTCAGTTTTGCACTACATCTTCTCAAGTCATCTTATCTTACACAACTGCACCACAAGTCACGTTATTATTACTATTACTTGCACTATTACCATCAATACTGAGTATCTGTATATCTGCTCATGCACATATTGCACCTTCACTTTACATCCTTTGTGAACTTTAGGAATATTTGTATAATGTATTTATTAATGTTTTATAGCTTATAGTTTTATAGCTTAGTTATATCATCTTCTATATTCTGTATAGTTGTCAGGAACCACGTCATAGCCCCGCCCCCACAGCTGAGTCGAGTTGTGTTTAAAAGTCCCCGTTGTGCCACCCTTCCAGGTCAGTCTTCTGTGCTGTGTTGTGTTGCTGTCCATGTATGTCTCGTAGCCTTAGTCTTGTCTAGTCCCCTAGTTCATGTGTATCCATAGTCTAAGTTCTGTCTGTGAATAAACGTGTTTTTCATCAAGTCCTGCCTGCACATGCTGCCAAACATCCTCCCGAGAATGTGACAATAATCTATCTACGCTACCTAGCATCATCTCATACTAAATTTTACTTGCATTATCATAGATACATATTTTCTCTAATAAAATGATATTTAAAAAATTGTTTTACAAATACTATACTTTTTTTGAGATCACACCTTCCTGTGTTCTGAGTCAAAAAGTAGAAATTTGTCTTTTTTCTGAAAGACTTCACACACAACCATAAAGGTTGAAGCTGTTGACCATAACGGTCTTCAGGGATCTGTATTGAGATATAATTTACTATTACATGATTTTCTTGTTGCATAACAAAAGTATTGCTTTCTAAACGTTTATAACATCATAACGACATTCAGACAGTTAGTTTGCTAATATAAGAAATGCAAGGCAAGTTTATTCATATAGCACATAGCACACAGAGGTCATGTATTTTCAGAGATAAAATAAGCATAACAACATACAGTTTAGGCACTAAAAAGTGGCAAGAAAACAAGAAAGATTTTAGCTTCTTTTTAAAATTGTCGACAGTCAGGGCAGATCTGATCTCCATGGGGAGAAGGGAGCATAATGGTTAAATTTCATTTTACCCTGGTAAGTGACAGCTGAGGGCACCACTAGCTGCGAGACCAGGCTTATATTCATGAAACATTACAGATGAATATTTAGGGCCCAAACAACTGAGTGACTTATAAACAATAAAATGAGGACTCAGTTCTATACCTGATTGGAAGCCAGTGTAAGGACCTGAGGACTGTACTAATGTGGATGTTTCTTGATTTTGATAGAATGTTAGCAGCAGCATTTTGAATAAGCTTTAGCTTTCTAGTCATTTTTTGGGAGTCAAATGAGAACATCATTGCAGTAATCAACCCTGCAAGATATAAAGACATGTATAAGATTCTCCAAATCCTACTTTTGAAACCAAATCTTCAACCTTAATGTACAGTACACACTATATGATGTTTGCTTTTTAGAGTCTCTTGATGTAAGACAAATTAATGCATCAAAGAAAATGCCAGTATAAATTAAAGAGAAATTATGTAAACACCTGTACATTTAACTGTCATATCATTTAGACAAATCTGTAGGTTTCATTAAGCAATTCTTTCCTAACTGAAATCAAGCTGAATTTGCATTTACATCATTCAAACCCATTGCGAATGGGTGCAAACATTGTATAATTAAAAACATCTAACACTTTATTTACATTAATTTACTTTCATGCTGAGTTAAAAACATTCTGGCCTAAATATATTTCCTCCACATTGTCTTAAAGTTGTCGAGCTTGCCGACACTATCCAAATATAAGACAGGCATTATAAAACTTCCAGACATTGAGAAACAGAATCCAAAAGTATTAGTTAGACATTTCCATCTTTCAGTAATCATACCCACAAGTGAGAAACTGATCACTGGTGGTAGATAAGCAATAGATGTCATGATGAAGCTATTGATAATGGTGTGAAAAGCTTGCTTCTTCTGTGGATGAATGTTACCATTTCCTGATAGAGCTGGTTTTTTCAGAGCTTTAAGTACTGAAATATCACAGAACATGATAACTGGTAGGGCTATGAAGAGAGGAGCAGCATTAAAAAAATGTGTATATTGCCAGTGTACAATGCTTTTGAAGACACTAAACCAAATTGTAATTAACCAGATTATCACAGAGGTAAACTTCCTTATCATAGTGAAATTCCTTTTGGTCATGTACATAATTGGATGTACCACAGCAAAATAACAGTCAGCACACATACAAGCCATGAAAAGAGGTCTACTGCATAGAGAAAAACCATCCAAGAAGTTGTCAATCCATTGAAATTCTGCAGCTTTCCAAAAAACTGCATTTAGGTCACTGAATGGGGTAACAACGATGAATATAAAGTCACTGGTAGTCAGGTTCAACATAAAAAAGTCTTTGGAAAGTTTTTGCCTCTGAAGAAGTTCCCATAGTACCATTAGACAGGACGGAAAACCAAGAAGAAAACAGATTGAAGAGAGAACTGAATAGATCAACATAGGTAAGAAAAATGCGGAGCAGTTGCTGATGTCTGTGATATTTAAGACAGAAGAAGAATTTAACGTTGACATGATGGTAAACTGCATCTACAACAAAGGTGTTGAGAGTTATATGCATTAGAAATGTTTTAAATCAGGGTTACAGAATGACTACAAAATGCACTATAAACTACCGCCTCAAAAGCTTTAAACAGGAATACTTGACAATAACAGACATTCTTTGCTGTCAGAGATGATCATACCTGCTACGAGTCCTATTAAAGTGACAGACATTGACTCTTTCCCTTTATAATTAAACAGGTGGCACCATTGGGTACTCTGTTTTTGTTTTTGTTTTTTTGTTTATCCCACCTGATTTCCATTTCATTTTGGTTCAATAGCTTCCACTGTATTCCCACATTAAGAAATTCATAACAAAGTTTATTTCTATATTAATTAGTGTAACTTTTTGTACTATTTTGTACTATTTTGTACTATAATGCAAGACCAATGTAAAAATTAAAAGGTATTTATTAAAAGGTATGAAAATAAAAGGTAATTAAAGTTTTTAATTGCAGGAGTTTTCTTTTTTATAGGTACAATACAAACAGAATTTTCATCTGAACAAATATCTGCTAATGCTGATAGCAATGCTCATAGAAAAAATATTTTATACTATATATTTAAAAACTTTAATGATACTTACATGTAAAAGCTTGTTTTTTCTCATACTGACAGTATGTGGTTGACCAATAAAGAATTTTTCTGTAGCCTTTTCTACTGCTCTTTGCTAATAGTGCCAGTAAGTATTGAACTTATTATATATGAGTCCATCTTCAGCAAAGGCTGAGAATGAACAGTGGATAAAACTGGTAAAATAACAATCACTACAGACAATATATCTAATGAAACAAAATAATAATAATAATAACAATAGCCCAACTTTTAAACATATAATTATCAATAATATATCAAATCTTCTAAAACCTCAAATCTTCATTATTTGTTTGACATTTGTACAATAAAGTGACAAATGCATTGTGGTTGGAAAGTATGTTTGTATCTTTATTGTAGTAATTGCATTAATTTACCTGAACTACCTTATCTATGGGGTAGGTTGTAAAATTTGTGCCATTTTCAGTGCAGTTGCTTGTAACTGAAACAAAGTTTACATTACCACTAGAAGTGGAGATATGTAAATGTTAATTATTAAAAAAGTTTTTTTAATTGAACCTGTTTTTTTTATCTTTGTTAAGGGGGGGTATTTTGCATATAATAAAAAATAGTATTTATAATAATCTAAATGATTATAATCTAAATGACGGTCACTCAGTAACTTATGTTGCAGTTGCAAATTCCCATTCTGAGGAATAAATGATGAAATGCATGGATTTTTTCTGTCAAATTGATTGTTGGATTAATTTAAACATGTGGTCTCTACTTCCAAAAAATGGAACTGAAGTAGCTACTACAGTGCTGCAAGATAGCATAAGAGAAGTTTTTTTTCACTGCAGACAGTAAGGACTTATAAGGTAAGGAGGAACATTTTATATCCTTTCATGATCTTTTAAATTAATAAGAGAAAAATCAATAAGGTTTTGTATATAGTTTAGTTTTGTACAAACCCTGTTTTCTGAAAAGTTGCGACTCTTTTTAACTGACAACAGTATAAAGAAAATACGTTCAGTGTTTTAGACCAACTTTGTACTGTAAATTTAAACAAATGTAAAACGTGATGCTGGCAAAAAACCTGGGACAGAGGAATGGTTATTACTGTGTTATATCACTTTTGCTTTTAATGGCACAATTAAAAATGTATGAAATAGGGATAAACATTTTGCAGTGCAGTTTTTTGCCCAGTTTTGCTTGATACAAGACTTTTATTTGCTCAACAGTTTATCCTCGCCATTGTCTAATTCTTGTCTTCTGTGGCATATATTTTAAATAGGAGACAGATCTGGACTGCTGACAGGCCATTTAAGCACACATATCTTTGTGTCTACACACAATTGTAAGTGAAATACCCTGCGGTGATGGCAGCATATGTCTCTCTAAAATCCTAATACATGCCTGGAAATCAATGGTACCTTCACAAACATCCCTTCCTTCATCCATGCTGTAAACACCCTCTATATCATGACAGATGTTGGTTTTTGCCCCTTTTGCCAATACAATCTTGATGTCCCACTTTGGCATGGAGAGCTAAACAGTATTAATTTTTTTTTCAAAAACAACCTGGACTATACACCACTACACAACTCCACTGTGACTCTGTATGGACAACTCTGTGTTATTTTGATACAATCACCAACCACTGCCTTGCATTGTCTATAGTGCTTGCCAATGTGATGTCACAGTGCAATGCATTATGGGGTGGGGTCACTATATTGTGTGGCAACAAACCAAACCAAAATATAACACAGCAACACATCTTCAGCATACAAAAGCACAAACAAGCCTGCGAACTTGTACTACTGGTTTGGAATATGCTTAAAATTCGCTTTAAAAGAAAGGACTGTACAGAGGCAAACTACTGGAGGCAAAGAAACACTGTAGAAAAAATTAACATTACTGGAGTTGAGCCTTATGGATTACCCAAAGATGAACACAACCTTGATGCCTTTCATCCTCTTACATTTCCCAATATTTTTTACCTACCTTCGGGGGTGGCCATTAGTAGGTTTGATGGTTCTGGTAGTCTCCTGCTTAATAAATCAGCTGATAAAAAACAATGTGTCAAAGTAGGGACAAAACTGCAGATGAGGCCAGAATCAATAAACCAAGCAGACAGAGTGAAAGCTGGCACAGCCCCTAAAGCTCAGGGAAAGCACAACTGATGTGGTGAGATTGACAAAGATCTGTAGACAATCCCAATGTCTCCATAACCATGAACTGTTGTTTATATGTCACATTGACTGGGCTGAGACATCTAGAGTTTTGTACATCATTTAAACACTGAGTGGCAAACTGCTAAAGCTATTTGATAAGCTTCCCAGCTGGATATGTTAGCACCCATGCCAGGCTGACTGTATGTGAATAGATGGAATGGATCAGGCAGGCGATTGAATCTAAAGGCTAAATGTTTCATGAAGACACCTATCTGATAAAAAAAAGTGTTAGACTGGCAGGTTAAAATATTGGAAACCATGAGAGGTGGTGAGGGATCAGGATCATGAATCCATTCCTCTTTGCTCTTTGCTCCCCTGATAATGTTCATTTTTTTGCAGTACAGCCACACAATTGTTTTTGCCACACAATATAGCGATCCTGCCCCATAATGCATTCCACTGTGATTTTGGTTGCCAAGCCCTGTATCATGTAAGCTATTTGTACATTTGCTATTTGCACACCTGACTAGTTTGCATTCTGCATGCAAACACTTACATATTTTCTGTGTTTGCTGTATTTAATTACCACTGCACATACTGTTTCTAATCTATCTATCTATCTATCTATCTATCTATCTATCTATCTATCTATCTATCTATCTATCTATCTATCTATCTA
>JBBPDA010158536.1:0-18695 GCA_037974385.1 Arnoldichthys spilopterus | reverse complement strand
TGTAAATATGTAAATTAATATGTGTAAGTAAACGATGATACACCTATCCTTAGGTAATGTGAAAGTCCTGACCAAAACTCTGGAGCAACAGCTTTCAAAGAGAGGCTTAAAAAAGCCAGCAGGGGGGATCAACACAATCCCGGGAAAAACTACAGAAGTCACAAACACTAATGATATGGTGTGGGAGCTAAAAGTAAGTCCTGCTAACTCCCTTCCCAATGATGGATACATCATTCCAAATCATACACTGTGACTTTACTTTTAAACATCTAAAGTGATGCTTTATCACTTGTTAGTTGTAGTTAAACGTTCCAGTTCATTTGTAACTAACCTGGTTTTTCATTTGTTTGTGGTTTATATTACTGGCTATTGTTAAATGTTTGCATTTAAGGCTAACTCAGGAAAGTACCTTTAAATGCCGCCTGGTAATTTGGTCAGATAAACAAACTTAAAATCCCTAAAGACGGCTAGTCTCTGTGCTTAACCTGATTTAGAACGAAAGCATTATGACATCACTTCTAAAGGTGTTCTACATGACATCATTTTGTCACTTGTATGCTGACATTCTTAGTGCAGAAATATTTAGGTTATAGCTTTTTTACAATTTTTTTGAAGAAAAACTGGTTGAAATGAACACAGTTATTAAATCTGCTTTAAATGAGTATGTTTGTTAGCTTGAATAAAATTTAATAGTGTTTGTATCAGTCACAACAGAGGATGTCACTTATGATATTCCAAGAGTTTCCAAGCAAAAAATCTGACCACAGCCTCTGTTTGATTAATTTTTCTGGAATTTGTAATTTTCTTAGTTTTCAATATAATACATTTTGTCTGACAAGGATACACAAAAACTTACATCTACAGCATTTGGCAGGTTCTCTTGCCCAGAGCGACTTACATGGTGCTTTCTAGTCCACAAAAAAACTTCTTATACCAGTAAACCTAGACTTTAGCTGCTTGTCAACCAAGATTATACCTAGGGTTGCAAAGGGGTGGAAAATTCCCAGTAAGTTTCCAATACATTTCCAGAAACTTTACAGGGGAACTTTAAGGTCAGGAATTTTGGAAATATTACAAATTGGAGGTTAGAGAGTAAGCAGCACAGTGAGGGAAGGTTTCCTCCTCTTGTCTCCATCTTCATGTTTGCAGCATTGTCAGTAAAAAGTGCAAAAACTCATTAATGCTTTCAGCTCATCAACAATGTAGGAGTCTGTGTATTCGTTGTCCATTGTGTCTGTGCTCTTATAGAATACAAGTTGAAGGGAGGTTTATAATTCCTTGTCCCCGAACATTTGAACACCCATCAGAGAGGACTGAAATGCCGTCTGCTTTGCCAATGGTGTGCTTGACCTTTGTTTGCACTCTGTTGAACTCTTCATCCAGCAAATGACTAAATGCATGCCTGGTTGGAGGAATGTACGCTGGTCAGAGAACATTAAAAAATCTCTTCCAGTACACACTGGATGGCAAAATTAGGGGTGAGCCAGCTGCATAGAACTAGCTAGAGTATATTTTGCATATCTGGTTTAGCAGTTAGCTAGCTACTGTATTAATACATTTTGATTTAATAGTTGCTAGTTAAACTTTAACACCACAGATCAAATATTATCTACCTCATAATATCATCAAACCTGACTTGACTTGTAGTCCTTGGACTCAAATGTGTGGATTCAATAGTCGTTATCTGTGATGTGGGTTTAAAAAAGTAGCTTTAGTAGTTCGGAATACAAGAAATCATTGTGCATGTGATGGAGGAATGCACAGTGCATGTAGGGGGTGTGGCCTCAATATCCCTGCAGTAAGTAGTATGCTATGTGCCTGTGATTGAAGAGTAGCAAAGATACTCAACTGTATTTGCTTTAAAGCTGATTGTTTTAGCCAAGGTTATGCTACAATATATTTTCTACCAACTATGTTTTATGTTCCCAACATTCATCTTTGAAAACCTCTGGTTTATTCCCATTAATTCCCATAAATTCCTGTTAATTCCCATAAATTCTCATGGAAAGTTTCCAACAAATTTTAAACCCTAATTATACCGGCACTCATGCAAAACCCTAACATATAATTTTTATTTTATTATTTAATTCTTGTGAAGTTAGTAGTAAGTTTGTTAGTTCTGTAGTTATGGTCCTAAGTACTCTGTGAAGAGGTCTTTAGTCTACGTTTGAAGAGAGAGAAGGCTCTGTGATCTGACAGTTCAGGAAAGTTCATTCTACCACTTGGGAGCCAAAACTGAGAAGAGTCTAGATGTCGGTCTTCGATTTTTGAGAAAGGGGGTGTCCAGTTGGGCTGAAGATGATGATCTGAGAGGACGAGCTGTTATCTGTGGTTTGATCATTGCAGATAAGTAAGCAGAAGCTGGACTTGGGCTTTGTAGGTCAGCATCAGTGTTTTGAATCTGATGCAGGCAGCCATAGGCATAGCCATCTGAGTAGTGTCGGTGATGAAGAAGGGACGGATTTTCCTGATGTTGTGTAGAGAAATCGGCATAACTTAGCTTATGACCTCTAGCTTATGTCACATCAGTTACCTTACATGTCTAAAACTGAATTCTTGTTTCCCACATTTTTACTTGCATTTTCCAGTGTACCTTACAATGCCTACAATTAGAGCAACAACTAGGAAACTGGTAAAATGTCAAAAGACAATAACATTTGTTTAGTTTATTTAAAATAGTAAAGTTAGTGGGAGCTTCAGAGGTGTTGTCCAGTGTGCTTAAAACACTGTGGATATTTTCGTGCATTCTATGACTTTTTCTCTCCCCTGACCTGCTGGGACAACACCATCTCTATATTCCATGAGCTTCTAATTTACAAATTAGCTCTGTTCATGATGAAACTGAACTTTAACTCAGCAATGCAATATGACTACAGCTAAGCCTACTTTGAAAACAAACTGCTAAACACAGGTTCTAACTGGATTTTGTGTCTTTGCTGCCATGTATGTAAGCAAAAATCCAGCCAACACACCTCAAATGCACATTCACTCACACCTTTGGACATTTGACAGGGGATTTTCAAGTTGATTTCTCTTGGTCTGTTTAATAAATAGAATTTTTACTTTTATTTGTTTTTTTGGTTTGTTCATTTATTTATTCATTCATTCATTTGTTTATTTTTCAAGCAATTTATAGAGCTGTGCTGCTGTTGTAAGTTTTAATATGTAAGAAGTTTGTAAAAATAATGTTTACAAAATGAAAAAGCTGAAGAATTGTAAGAAGAGTAAGAATTGTAATCTTAGTTGTCAACAATATTCAACAATCATGCAGTACATGTATCCTTATTTTATGATGCATAAGGAGAGTGGAAATTCAAAATTGAATTGTGAGTGATGAAGTGTGATATTGCAGTACATGGCTGTACATCTGTATTTTATCTTCCAGTATACAGAAGATGACGATGATGATGACTGGGATATCTCCTCTCTAGAGGACATTCCTGCTGCCATCAGACCTAGTTCTGCCACTGTGAGGAAGAGCACAGACAAGAGTGGTGACACCAGTACTAGTGTGTGGGGTACCTCTACAGGCAAGGGACAGAAGCCAGGTACATAAAATGCTTTTAACTAATTAAAAAAAAAATTTGTTCATCTACATGACACTCAGTAACACTCTGATGAGGGATCATTAAAGTATCTAATTATTTATGTGTTATATGTTTTACATTTTTATTGCTTACACACACATACATTATTTGTATGTAACTGTATTGATTTTTAAGTGTTAGAAGCAAATACAGCAATACTGTGATTTCGAACAAGGAGTCCATACTAACAGTCTCTGTTCATTTGTATATGCACTTAGTGTAAGTACTACTTATAACAACAGTAATACAAACGGCAGGAGAACTAAAGATAACAGAGAACCGACGCATACTAAAGAACGACAAGGGTATATAAAGGTAACGTGAACACCTGGGACAGGGCAGAGACAAAGACACCGGACAGCTGAATGCCATCTTGGGCAGGGCTAAGGCAGGAACACAGAAGCACATGGAAATTGTAAACAAACAGGAACAGGGATCAGTACAGGGACAGTGTTACAGCAAGTGACATACTTGCATAGATTGTATGTCGATTTAATAAAAAATAATTACATTACATTTTTAAAAATTATTTCTAGTTTTTATTTATGTCTTTAGATCAGTTGTAACCAAACTTCCTACATGAGCTCTACTTTCCTGCAAAGTTTTGTTACCATCAGCATCTTAAAACTGATTACTTTTAGCAGGTGTGGTGGGAACAGGATCTCCAAGACCAAAATTGGTGACCACTGCTTTGTAACTCTCTGCTGGGCTGCTCTTTGAGAGCATGTGATGTTGTGTGTTTGTTTGTTTTTTTTTCATTTAATTCTGTCAACAAACTGTCATAAATTAATCTAAAACTAGTCTATAGATACACTTCTGTGCTTTTTGTATGCATTTGGTAACCAAGTTTAAAGCATTTTGATATTCTGTTTGTCCATCAATTAGTTTATTACAGTGTATAATGTAGATTTTTTTTTGTAGAGTCTATATTGTCAATGAAATTTGTAGCAATCTGAAGGTGCATTCACTAATAATAGACATAATTAAAAGGGGAAAAGAACAATATGTAACAACAGTAGATAAGGATGATTCACAATATTTTAATAAAATACACATCTGTCATGATCCGGGTGTGTTTGGCAGCAAACGCAGGCAGGACTGACAGTGAACACAAGAGATTTATTGAACTTAAAAGGGGGAGACACACAAGGACAAAGGCCACAACAGTATGTGACATGCACAAAACAACGTTGGACAAGGTGGAACGTCCATGAACAACCTTTAAGCCCTTGGCTAATTGCCCACAGCTGTGCCCGTAGCCCGGCTCAGCTGTGGGGGTGGGGCCTGTACGCCCACCTGACATACCCCCCCCTCCTAGGAACACCGTCTCGGTGTGGAAACGGATGCTACCACCAAGCGATGGGCCCCCCTAGCTGCCCCTAGCCGGCTGCCCTTAGGCACAGCTTTCCCTGAGCCGCGCAGACAGCGGCGCCACGGACGGCTCTCCTGGCGGAAGGCAGCATGCTGCAGCTTCTCAAGCGCTGGCATCAGCCCTCCGGATACCACAGTCTGGTGGTGCTTGGCAGCCCCAGCGCCTCTACTGCAGCTGCTCCTTGCTGACTGTCCTTGGCCGCAGCTCTCCCTGAGCCGCCGACGGCTCTCCTGGCCGCCACGTGGAAGACAGCTTGCTGCAGCCCTTCCACGTGCTGGGACCCGTCCTCCGGATACCGCGGCCTGGCGGTACGGTCCGCAGCAGCGCCACTTACCTCTCCTTGCGGCTCGCGGCCTGGGCCGGGCTGCTGCGGGCCGGAAGTGGCACGGTTGCTCAACGCCGGCCCCCTCTCTTTGCGATGTCACCTGGCGTCCCCCATTCTATCCTGCAAGTGACGGAGGACCCTAGGCGCCTCATGCAGTACTGGGACGGGCGCGCTCCCCGCAACGACACGCACCACCGCGCTGACGAAGCTCCCTTTAACCACACTTCCCGGTGCGGTTGTGGAGGCGTCCGAGGGTGGCGGCCTGGAACTGCCTCACCGCCTCACTGACACTCACACGGCTACGCCGTGCTTTTCCCTCGGCTTGCCTCCAATCGGTGTGGAGACGTCCCAGGTCACGCGCGCCCTTCGAGGCGCAGTTACCCCGGACACCCCCACGAGGCTTTCTGGCTCGTCGACTGACTCACTGTGAGCTCGAGCAGCCCGGATGAATGGGCTGTGAGCAGGGGCGATCCCGCTGGTACACCGAGCTGGACACCCGGCGCTTCGGAGCCTCCCGGACTAGTATTCACTGTATTCTAGTATTGCGCCTCAGAGAGGGGATTTGCCTTCTCCCCCTCTGCTACACTCGTCCGGGGTAGCCCCCACATCGAGTGCCTCTCGGAGTAGAGGCCCCACTCCGATCCGCTCTCCCTGGCAAAATCACATGTATACCCAGAAACTTGAAGGCAGAAACCCTTGCCATCTGGACTCCATTAATGAGTATCAGATTATGGTTTGTGTTGTGCCTCTGGAAGTCATGAATTCTTTTGTTTTGGTAAAATTCAGAGTGAAGTTGTTCTCAGTGCACCACGTTGTCAGTCTTTGAGATTCATCACCATAGGCTTGTTTGACCAAGCATGTTTGGTGACCAGTATGACTAGGGATGGGTATAGTTAGGATTTTATTGGTATTGCTACGCTTACAAGATTCTCCGATGATGGCAATATAAAACAAACATTATAAATATTTTCAATGCAAAGGTATATATTATGTAACACTTACACTGGTGGGCCATACTGCTAGGCTGTAAAATGTCTAACAACAGTTCTGAAGAAAAATCAGATCAGCAACAACACCAGTGTCTGTGCGTGTGTGGAGAGCTGGTCAAATAAAATGGGAAAGATTACTTTTATGTAAAAACCAGAAATCTGATTTATCAATTTCTCCAGTAATGAAAGCAATTCCATTAACATCAGAGCTTATTGATACAAAAGTTTTTGCCCCAGAGCCCATTTAGTACTAGGTTTTGGTACTCATCCCGAAGTACAACTGTGTTGAACTAAAGTTCTCAAAGAGTATTCTCACATAGCTCCCTTGCTGCACTATGGTGGTACATAGACAAGGACAAGTTGAAGGTCCTTGTGAGCTTGTCTGCACATTTTTTCTGTATCTGTCCCATTACTCCATCTGGGCCTGCAGCCTTTCTTGGGTTGAGTGCATGCTACACATTATATTTATGGACAGTGAAGGTGTGGCTGTAGGAGGTTGCTGTGGATGACAAAAGGGTGCTAGGAACTGTTAGGTTCTTCTGACATCCATGTCAACATTCATTTTTTAGTTTGTAATATGCTGGTCCTTGATCCTCTTTTTGTAAGCCACCATAGCTTTTTGATGGCTTTCTTAAATTGGCTCTGGTAATCGTGTAAAGGGACCCGTCACCAGACTTGATAGCTGCATTGCAGTGCCTGACGAGATCTGACCTTCTTCGTTATCCAGGGCTTCTGATTGGGGTACACCCAAATATATTTGCTGACTGATTTTGTATGCTGGGGTCAAGAGTATGGCAAGTGATCTGACTGGCCTAAGTGAGGCAGCTGTTTTGTCCTGTAGCCATTCTTGATGTTTTCTTTGATGTAGGCTTTGTCCAATGGGTTATTTCTCTTGTTGTGTATGTGATATGCTGGTGGAATTTCCATCTATGATCTGAGCAGCTTTGGGGTAAGAGTTTTGTTGTCAGATGATGGTACTGAGCATATAGATTAGAGCTATGCTACCATTGCCACTTGCATTAATTGCCAGGTACTTCAGGTCAGGGGAGCAGTGCTGGTCTGTGATCTTTACAATAATGCACCAACTTATATGTACGTTAATGCAAAGCCCCCCACCTCTGCTCTTACCAGTGTCTTTGTTTTTTCGCCAATGGAGTGCTGTGTGGCCTGCTAGCTGCTCTGGTATTCTCAAGCGTAACCACCTCTTTAGGAGTAGTAAAATGCAGCAGTCTCTTATGAGTTTATCCTCAGAGATGGGATTGCCTGGCTAAACTTAACAATGACAAAAAAACATATAGAGAAAACTACATATCACAGGCATCAAAAGGGAGAGTGTTAAGCCTCTGCATCTGTGAGCACAATCATCTTACTAATAATCCATTCATCTATCCATTTTCTAACCCACTTCTTCCATTTCCGGGTCACGAGGAAGCTGGAGCCAATCCCAGCAGACTATGGGCCTAAGGCAGGGTACACCCAGGACAAGGACCAAACCCATTGCAGGACAACACATAGACAGACAGCCATTCATACACACATTCACACCTACAGGCAATTTAGAGCATCCAGTCCGCCTATTGCAGCCTTTGGACCAAGGGATGAAATGGTGCACCTGGAGGAAACCCACGCGAACGTGGGGAGAGCTTCTAGCTAATAATATACATTGAAAATGTTTATAATTTAAATAATGTATAATATTTAATCTATTTTACTAAAGCTGTTTTTTAAAAATGTAAAAAAAAAGTATTTATGCTTTAGCATAATTTCAAACAAAATCACAGAGATTATTACTGTCCAACATGAACAAGGAAAGAGTGAGCTGAACTGTAACACACTAAAAAGTGTACACAACAGAGGATTGTTGTTGTTTATTATTATCAGTCTTGGTAGTAATATATAACTAATATTTATTGTTTAAATTGTTCAAATAAAAAGCAATGGAGGGCAAGTGGTAACTGAAACACTAATTGTAGATTTAATGTGTAACGTGCCTTTAGTCAGCCTTTCAGAAACACGATGATTGAATGAAGGCAAGGAAATGAATGATTGAATAAAGCACTGACATTTTTGTGTGTACTTTTTTTTTCTGTAGGTCTCAATGATGCAGGAACAGGCAGCACTCTGAAGAGCAGTATTGTGACTGTTAGTGACTGGGATGATTCAGATGATATGTAAATGCTAAAGAAAGAACATATTTAAAAGCAATAGTAAAGTAATGCCAAAACAATTGTTTTAAACGTTATGAATGCTGATGATGACGACAAATGCTCAGAAATTCCAGTGCCACGTCATTGTAGTTTATACAAAATATATGGCAACCGCTGTAATAACCATAGGACCTCCAGTCTAGCTACAGTAAATTCAGGCATGTAGCTAGAGCAAAAATGATCATTTCCTTTTCACAGTGTGTTTAATATTTTCAGTGTTAAATCATTTAATATTTGTTAACTTTAGACCTTGTCATATGATGCTGCATTTTGAAAAATTATACATGTATTTTTTTAGAGTATGTATTTTAAGAGTATAAGAGTATATATATAATCAAATGTTCATACAAAAATAGTTATTTTAATAACAAATGAAAACAGTGGTGTGTACATATTTTTCTTTAAAGCAGACTGTCATGATCTCCATGTATATTAAGTTAAAGTACAAAGTATTTGTTAGGTAAACCAAAAATGAAAAACTTTTGTATAAATGCACCCTCCCTCTGCCTGCTTTCAATGTACAAAATATGTGAAAAATATCTTGTGCATGAACTTTTTACTCTCCTGGAGTCATTATAAACCCGTACCTAGTAATTGTAAAATAAGATATAATAATTTTATTTAGTGCTTTTTTTCTTTTTCAAACTATCAAGGGCTGTTACAGGACTGTTTCTTTTGTTACACCCAACAAAAATGTTAATACCCAAATTGTATGTCATTCGGTACTTTATTTGTATTCTTTAATATCAACTCCAATTAAAACAAATCTCACCTATTTGCACACACACTGATCTTCTACAAAATACCCTTTTGACTGTATCTCTACCTTAACAAGTTTGTCATTGTGCAGATTTTCCAAAATGTATTATCACACATATGAATCCATATTCAGGGACACAGAGACACTGGCTGTCTTGTTAGTATGGGTTCTGTGTGTTGTTTGTGTCTTTGTAGTTCTCTTGCTCTCCCTGCCTGACTGGGATAAGGGTTGCATGATTACTGTAGTGGGCTTTGAGGTAGCAGGAGTCATATAGGTCCTTCTGGTTTGAGCCGTCACATAGCTCCCTCTGGATTGAGCTCTTTTGTAAGCCTCCGGCCACTGCTGTTTCTTATTTGAACTGAGGAGAGGATTGCAGAGTGGCATTATGGATTCTTTTTTTATTCATAAAGAACATCTGTTCTAATAATTTTATTATGTTTTTTAGCTTATGAAATACATTTCATACACTATATGTCCTAAAGCATTCAGACACCCCTAATTCTAATTAGTGAATTCAGCTACTTTAAGGTGCACTCATTACTGACACAGATTTGCAGTTTTTGTAATCCCTATAGAAAGGCACTGATCAATAGAATGGGATGCTCTGAAGCATCCACACATTAGCTTTAAGTTACAATGTCCAATATTGAGATTTGCCAGTAGAAAAGTATAAAGCCCCTAGCATTGGGCTGTGGAGTAGTGGAACTGTTCTCTGGAGTGATGAAACTCCATCCAAAACCTTTGAGATCAGTACCTGACCTCATTTATGCTCTTGTGGCTTAGTTCAATCAAGTTCTCACAGCAATGTTCAAACATCTGGTGTAACTCCTTTGAAGAGTACTAGTTATTGTGGCAAAGGGAGAGACAAATTCCCTATTAAGACCTTTGATTTCAGAAGATACTAGATCAGTTACACAAACTTTTGGACATATAGTATATTCTGTTCAAAGACTGCAGAGAAACACAGGCCTTACCTGGAGCGGAGTCCCTCCTTCCCTGAGAAATAACACATAACGGCACTTCCAACTATAATGAGTGATGATCCTCCCCAGCCTACAAACACTGCTGCACCTATTTCGAATCTGAAGAATGAACAAAATCTTTAGCCTTAACTACAGTTTTTGCAGATACAGCATCTGGATTTAGGTTTGGTATTCATGGAAATACCAGCTCCCATAATGTTGTAAAGTATGATTTTGATGTCTATGCCAGGATGCAGAGGATACTGAAGAAGAATCATATCTCCCTTATCACTTATAGAGTACAAATAAAAATGGAATCGGACGAAGTAGTTTCAGAAATGAAGTTATCTTTGAATGGAAAGACCAAATAGCAATTAAACTATTTTAATTTGACCAAATAAATGTTGTTTATACAAGTAAAACTTAATTTTTTTGTTTGCTAGCTTGAACTAGTAAGGATTCAACAGATTTCAGTTGTCATTAGTAAGGCAATTGTGGATTTTGCTTATTCAATGCAATTCAATACTGAAGCAACAATCAGAAACTAAACATTTTTTATTATTAACAAAATATTATTTTGTCTCAAATTTAGCAGTGTATGATATATTAAATCACTTACTTTTGTGGCTTGTAGTTTGGATCCACAAATTGTGCTCGTGTTTTATTCCCCCACCAGGAGTACACTATCATACCACTGAACCCTGTGGCACAAAAAAAATCATTGTACCCTTATATTCATTTCACACTGAAATGAGAAAAACTGAATTTAAATGGGTGGGCATCCTACCTGATGCCATATAGGTGAGGGCTGCTGCAAATGTTACCCTGGCATTGGCAAGTTCAGAGCCACCAATCTTAGTGCATTTCATTCCAATCAAGGCAAGTACAGAACCCCAAAATCCCAGGATTACGGAGACAACGGCTAGGGCGCGGCATACATGCAAGAAAACTTAGGAGACAGTGGAAAGAAGTCCATAATCAATAAAGCCACACATACTGTTTTAGTTTCTGATCTTTACTACATAATTTAACAATGCACTGTACTCTTTTTTTAAGTAACCATCACAAAGACTGTGGCTCCTGGTCTTTACCTGGCAGCCCCATCATGGAAGGGTAGTATTTGCAGTCCCATGCACCAGTGGTGTCAGAGACACAGTCCATCCACAAATTGGAGAAGAAGTTGATCGTTGTGAGGACAACACTTCCCACCTCTGAGAAATTCCAGTACTCAGTGGCCAGAGTAGAACAGTTCAGAATCCAGCCACAAAGACAACACAAAAAGCAGCCAATCTCCATATACATAATTACCATCCGCTTCATGTTCCAGGCTTTGTAAAGCGGTTAAAAAGGGGACAGAATATTCCACTTGAAAATGAATTTTAAAAAACTTTGAGCAAAAACTGCCACAAATGTTAAAGTCAACATAAAGATTAAAACAGAGTTGTTAAACTCTGAAATACACTCTTTCCTCTAAAACTCATTTCCTTATTCTCATGCCTGTAGCTGGTATTCTTCTGTGGTTTTGTACAGTAAGCATATTCTCATCTCTGAGCGCTTATGTTACCATTACTGGGCTCAACATTACCCCTATAGCATCGGCTTCCATAAGGGCTGGAGGAGGGGCCATGAGCTTGATATTCTCCTCCTTCCCAGGCCCTTAGCGCTGAAAAAGCAAATGGTAAAAATGCTGAAGATCATTATCTGCATGGGAATGCGTAACCGTATGTGTAAAATTAAATTTCCTGGTGGTTCCACTGTTGATGTCTCTAGGTCTACCAGGACATTATGTAGCTACGTTAGCATCATACACCAGTGGAAAATTATTGAAGCAAAATTCAAGAACAATCAAACCTTTTTTGGAGAAGTATAGATATGATGTTTACATTAAAGCAACATGACACACTGTATGTAATGCCAGCATAAAAAGGCAGAAGCTTGAATGTCTTCTGCAATGATTAAAGCACATAAATATTCAATAGATCAATACATATTTGATATTAGTTTTAATAAAAATGACTATTATAATAAAACTCTTCCCAGTACAACCATACCCAGATATAGAGATATACATAGTTTTAAAATGTTAGATTGAAGGAGCTTCGTTCATGGTACCCCTCTTAAACTTGTTTGGGCTCTCTTTCTTAAAGGATTTATTTTGTTGATTTTCTAAGTGGGAAGAAGGTAACCACCTCTGCATGAAACAAACACATATTTTTGCTTTTTTTCTGAATTTCTATATTGTAAAAAAAAAAAAGAGATAAAACAAAATGTGGCATTGACATGCAGTGAGGGATTTGCCTCCTCCGGATTACTTCTATTTTCTGTATGCATTGCATTTAACTCTCAGGTCTTCAAACAAAATTAAAAGCATAAATACGTCAGCCCATGCAAACAAAAAATGTACAATTCAAAAGCAGCTATCCAATGAAATATGACTTTTGACCCTTTACATGCAGATGAAGTTTGTGTACCCAGTGGTTCAAAGTATCACTATTTCTGCCAGCCAAATCTTTAAGTATGTACTTACAGGTCATGGAGCAATTTGCTTTGTATACAAAACCCTTTGCTTTGCAAAAACCCTTTGAAGGCATTTCAATTTATCTCTACATTGCAATCATTTACACATTTATGCTTATATCTGTATACACCATTTCAGTCAAAACATTAACAACATCTGCCTAATATTGAGTAGGTCTCCCTCTCACTGTTGAAACAGCTCTCACTGTGGTGCATTGTGTGACACTTTTCTATCATAGCCATTCATAGCATTCCCTTGTAACTCAGACAGGCTAGCCTTTACTCCCCACCTGTTACATTTACACTTACAGCATTCAGCAGACGCTCTTATCCAGAGCGACGAAAAACAGTGTTCTGTCAACACTCTTACTGATTCACAAGTTGTCCTTCCTTGAAACACTTTTGGTAGGTACTAACTACTACATACCTGGAACACTTCACAAGATCCTTATGCTCACCCATTAATCTTACTGGTCAGCTAGGCTTGCTAATATTAATGTTAAGAAATAGCAAAGTTCTACTAATTAAACAATATTGGATGGTTTGAGGTCAGCTGTTTCATAAACCAGTATGTTTGCTAATAAATTATTATCATTGCTGACTGAGGCAAAGAAATTCCCTAAGCTGGAGGAACAAACCTTTGGAGGAACCAAAAGAGAAGGGGAGCTAATCTTCCTCTGGTCAACACTGCAATTTACAAAGGTGGCTCAAGTTAAAGCCTGTAACTTGGAGCAGCAGCCCCTGTTTTGGCTAGGGGGGTGGGTAGCATATGAAGCATATGGAGATGGATTGGTAGCTGAGCTGGTCTGAGGCTGCTCAATGTAGAGCAAGCTGAATGAAAGGGTAGCACTTCCTAATGTACAGGTGGGCCCCAATTATGGGTGATCAGGCTGAACTAATGGGTAACAGCTCCCCTCAGAGATGATGAGCTAAATAATTTAGTTTAGACTTGAAAATACATACTGTGTCTGAGTACAGAACGCTAACCGGAGGATTATTCCAAAGCTGGGGGCTTTCGTATGAAAAGACTGTTCCACCTGCCATTGTTTTCAGTATGCTGGGAACTAGTAAATAGCCAGTACCTTGTGATGTAAGTGAGAATGTAGGTTCATAATGACAGATGCTGAGGTGCTTGGGGTTAAGGCCATTAATGGCTTTAGTAAAATAGATAGTAAAATGTAAAATTTAGTAAAATGTCAATAGTCAGAATTTTAAATAACTTTTTGACAGTCAAATTTTAAATTGAAGTAAATGTAGTCTTAATAATATCAAGCTAATATGATCAAATTCCTAGTTCTAGTAAGGAGCCTAGCTTCTGCATTTTTAACTGTAGTTTTTTTTAAGTCCCTAGTGGAACATCATCATATCAGGGCATTGGCAAGACAATAATCTAGTCTTGCGGTGCTAAGTGTAAACTATTTTTTTCTGCATCACATGATGATAGTGCTTTTCTTAGCAATATTTTGAAGATGAAGAAAGGCTGTTTAAGTATCATTACCTATATGGGCAAGGAAGAATCTGAGTTTACAGTGACAGAGAATTTTTTACAACTGACCATCAGCCCCCAGTGTTCTGGTCCTTTGACTCATCCCTTCTTGCTGCACTAGACCTTGATTGCTGCCAGCATGCTAGATTAGACAGGTGAGTAAAATACTACAAACAAAACATTTTGCAATATTTCACAGCTAAACACACACATTACACAATGGCAACCTTCTGAAATGCTCAACCCCTCCAATTAGCCATTCTAAATTAAAAAAGATTAAAACAGCTTGTGCCAGGGTATTTTCTCTGCAATTAAGGGTCTGTGGTGCTGTGCAAAATTCAAATAAAGAGAACTTTAAAACCATCGAAATTCTCTGTATTTGTTAATGTCCCTGATGAACCATGTAATGTATGTATGGAATAGGTCGAAACTCCTTTACACTGACCATTCATGAACTGGTCAAAGGGTGCTAACAAATTATATAATAATAAAATGTGTAGAAGGAACGTGTTGGATTCGGCCTGAATTTGACACTCAGGCCCAAGGTCCCTTAAACTTCAGAACTCTTTGACACCTCACAAACTAAGATCATGTTAGATTACACTCTCTTCGCTTCTGCGTCAATCGTCATACTGCTCCGTTTAATCTCCAATCAAGATCAGACTTTTTGGCGCTAAGGGCCCTCTGACGTTCACAGCTGGCTGAAATGGATCACACACACACACACACACACATTCACATACACACACACAGTGTTTTGGTTTGGTATATAGTCTTTGCCTGACCATCGTTCAGGACTCACTCTTTCTAGGCTCAGGGACTTCAATGCTATGAGGCCCTGTGATCCTGACTGCTTCCTCTGCTGTCTCTGACTTGGGATCCCAAACCTTTTGGGGGACCCTTTTTCCAGATAAGACATCTCTCTCTCTGTTAAATAAAAAAAAACTTTTAAAAAAATATACCGGTGTAGTTCTGACCTCTCCTTTAGACACGTCGACACTCGCCAACATCAAATGTGTATTGAATTAAATGACTCAGTTATGTATATAGCTATTGCCAATGCTAACTACAACCACTAAGACCACATGGCAGTCTTTGTGGACATCTTAGTTGCAAAGGTGGACAAAATACACAGCTACATTACTTGAGTCAAAGAATAGAAACACCTGGATTATTCCACTGTTCAGTCACACTTTTAGTAGAGTATTCAAAAGTACATTTTCATTATGTCAATGCATTGTTGTATTGTTAAACATTATAACCTAATTAACTTTCATTCATAAAAAGCAATTTGTCCAAAACAGCATAAAACTTGCAACTACTGCAAAGTCATCTGAAATTAAATGCTTACATACTGCAGCATGCTTTCTCAGACTGGAAAGCAATTTTTTTGAAGGCACTGATAACATTTATGAGCAGTTAACAGAGTAAACATTACAATCAATCCAAATCTTTCTTAATTTAAAACATATAAAAAAATGGACTTTAGATATGGCAATTGGTGTTCTGGCAAGAAACCTCTGTCTTTTAACAGAGGTCTAATGCATTTGTGAAAAAAGTTGATACAGATACTCAAAATGTACTAAAATACAGTATATCCACATAGTTACTGTTCACCCCTGCTTAGTTCTTACACCCATTTGGACAATTTCTGCAACTATGCATTATTTTTAGGAAATCTATGATTAAGATCTATGATTATTCTTTTGTATAATTTGCAATAATGAGTTACATTACAATTTGCATACATTTAATATGAAATTAGTCTATTAGATATTAATTCACATCTCATCAGAACAATATAACATCATACATATGTAATATATCATAATGTTATGTAATTTTACATAAAAGATCAAATACAGTTTTAAAACTAATGTGCATTTTATTTCAATAAAATATAGAAAGAAAGTCCAATAAAATAATTTTATAAAGTAATTTAAAACCAAAACACACAATTATCTGACAAAGTAGGCCACATTAATTTTCATGTTCAAATTTACCAGTATTTTGTGAAGATATATATACATACTCATTTTAAACAGATGCCAAACAAGAAAAGAAAAATGTGAAAACAAAATATGAAACTGCTGTTCTGTAGCACATCCCACTGTCTGCAAAGCCCAGCGAAACAACTGAGCAATCTTAAAAAACAGATTGCAAGAGGAATATCAGGAAATACTCCCAACACAGGTGCCTTTCAGAGTGTTCTAGATGTTCCAAACATTGTTGTCTGTCTGCTACAACTACAGGGGAAAAACTGCTGAATCTGGAGGATCTGAAAGCTTAATGGAATATCTAGAACAGAAAAATGACTCAAAGCAAAAGTATACAGATATTCCAAAAGGTCAGGCACTGAACGGAGACTGAACCTTGAGTGATTTTGAGTCTTGGGAAATTTTGGACAAAGTGGATGATGTCAGTAAGGAGACTTCAGACACAGTGGATGCTTTAGATCTGCTGGAAAGCTCAGAGATGACAGAGAGATTTGTAGGAGTGGAAGGCAAGGTTTTGCTTTCTTCACCAGAAACCATCAGATCATGGGTGCTGTAGAGACAGGTTTGATTGTCCATTAAAACTGCAGAAATCACCATGACATTAAAATTACTTGAATCATATAAAGACAGCTCAGTGAGTTTGATAGTCCTTCATCTATGTCACATGTACTGAAAGGCCAACATTTTTACAGCACATTTTTACTAATAGTACATCTAATTTATAATCAAAAATATCCATGTAATTAATTAAAATTGAATTAGTGGTTTAAAGGAACATTTTAAAAAATATTGTTAATCACAGCATCTTTAATTCTTTTTAAAATAATTGTTTGATTTCAGTTTTCAGTCAAAAAAATACAAAACTATTATTTCAAAAGCTTACAGACTCTTTGAATAATTTTAACAGTAAGGCTTTTACTTTAAGTGTTTAATAAATGATTTCCCTTAAAAACTGCAATATGCAAATAATGCAAATAATATTTTTTATGCATGTCCTACAAGCTCAAAAATTCAGTGTTTAGCTAGAGTAAATTAAATGTTTGAAAGAACATACAAGCCAAAAATTATTGTGGACCCGAAGACTAGGCATTCAGTTCACATATTAAGAAATGTATATTGTAAAACTTGAAATGCAATTTTTTACTCATCCATAAACATTTGAAGGAGGGCAGAGGAAAACATGTAACCAGGGTCATAGGTTTCATAGGTCATAGGATCTCTCAAAGGCTTTGATAGAAAGCAATGCAGGCTTTGTTCAGAAATAGAAACAAATGTTTGTATACAGCATTTTCCCAGAAGACATGCATGTTTGTATTTCATATAATATATCTATATATGCTAGCAGGAATTATGTATAACCATCTGCATATTCACCAAGGACAAATATGATATGCTTATTTCAGCAAGATAAACAATGTGTTCACAGTTAAGTAGATACTAATTCCCCATCATGGTGAAGTCTTTAAATCAAATTCCAAATATGAAAAACAGTCAAAAATAACTTTTACATTAAAGCTGATGTGTTTTTTTGATGTATTAAGTAAAGTGATTATCTCCCAGAATTTAACACTGGATGCTGTATAAAACTGTAAAATACATTTGAAGTATGGTAGGTTTGAATACAGTACATTATTGTAGAAATTACAGAAATTGTTTACAGTCTTGTATAGCCACATACCCACTATCCTCCAGAGACCAGCTCTTGCTATGTGAAACCAAGTAGAAAAATCCTCCACTGATCTGAAATATACAGCCAGCCCATCCAAGGAACAATGGTGTTCCCAAGTCATACCTAAATGTAGAACAATAAAGGGAAACTATATTGTTCTAAAACATACCACAATGTCTTATTTAGCATTTAACAGGGGTATTCTTTCAGCAGTTTAATTTGAATGCCCAAAATATATATCACAGTACTTACTTTAATTCAAAACTAGGGTCGAAGTATTCTGTAGAGACGTGCCACGCATAGACTGAATAGCCTGCCGCAGCCAACAAACCTTAAAATAGAAAAATAACAAATATATAACCTATAATGAAGCCATGTTCATTGTCATAGTCTACAAATATAATAATACATTAAATAATTATATTAGTACCACTTATAACATGACAGAGGCCTCCAGTGAAGATGGCTCGTTTTTTTTCTTTCTCCTTGCCTCCTATGTAAGTACATTCCATTCCCGCCATGCTCAGAATGAACCCCAACATGCCAATGGCTAGTCCACTCATTAGCAGAGCCCTCACAACCTGCACATGAACTGCACATACAATATTTTTAATTTAATTTAATTTTTAATATTGGTAGTATGACAAAAGCATTTTTTCTTGTTTGTAAAGCACACAGTATGGGAATTATTTGACAGACAAGAGCTGATTTCAAAATATTTCCCATACATTAATCAATATGGCCATATAGGTGCCCGTTTTCACATCACATACATTTATATGAGGGTTAATTAACATATTAACATGTCTATATGACAGTGAATA
>JBBPDA010158461.1:0-18704 GCA_037974385.1 Arnoldichthys spilopterus | reverse complement strand
AGTGGGAGGAAACCGGAGCGCCCGGAGGAAACCCACGCGAACACGGGGAGAGCTTGCAAACTCCGCACAGAAAGGCATCTGTGGCCAACCTGGGGATCAAACCCAGGACCTTCTCACTGTGAGGTAACAGTGCTAACCACTGCACCACCGTGCTGCCCGTCCTCGGAGACCTTCAATGCAAATTGAAGCTCTGCGTTCCTGATTTCTGCCTAACCTTATCTTTAAGAATCCTCAATAGGGGAGAATCCTTCTTCCAGAAGCCTTTTAATTTACTTTGAAATTGCTCTCTCTCTCTCATAAATAAAACCTTTAAAAAATAATTTTGGTGACCCTGACCCCTCCTTGAAGAAACGTTGACACTCACAAACATCACATTCTTAATAGCATGGCACAAAACTGAATTCTGCTTTAAGAGTGGCATCTTTCCCTTTGTTTGTGAGAATAGCTGGAGTTGTTCATCTAAACTTTTGTAATGTATTCTCATTATGCTGTTTTATGCAGTATCTTTGTGGGATATTCACTTAATTGAACACATTCTTTATGCTTTGGCATACCAAACCCAGCCTTTATGGAGATCATAAAGCTTTGATGAGATGGGCTTGCACTGGCTGCAGATCCACAGGAGGCTGCTCTTGTTTGGATGTCATGCTGCCTTTCTTACAGATAAATCCATTCTTGAAAGAAAATCTCCTCAGAGGTCTTATGTTTCACACTAACGGCACTTTTTAGCTAGATTCCATAAGTGCTTTGTAATAATGTGCTGTAGGCGAGTATTCATTACACTGGACTACACTGGAATGTATTCTTGTGCTGTTACATACTTTATGGTCTTCACACAAGGCACAAGGTGTAAATTTCTGCTTTTGAAAACAAATGTCAAGTGTGTGCCCTACAAAGTCACATTTATATAGCAGAATGAGGCAATGTGCAGAAAAGAGGAAAAAACTAAGAACAATGCTAAAAGAACAATACATGATTTACTTGACCTGAATATTAAAAATATGAATAGCTATATTAAAATACATTTTAATTATTTTACAAATATCATGCTCTTCTCATTGGACTTACTAAAAAGACAATAGACAGCTACAGGTTTTCCAAAATGCAGCTGCTAGAATTTGAAAAAAAAAAAACAGGAAAAGAGAGCAAATCACTACAGCCCTCAGGTCTTTATACTGGCTGCAATTACATAGTCGAGTTAAAAGTCTTATTTGCTGTTTATAAGTCACTCAATGGCTTTGGCCCAAAATACAAGTATTCTCTCCATGGTTTTAACAGTTAATACTCAAAATATGACAGCCCGTCTTTAAAGCACACAAACACCATCCAGCTTGATTTCTCTGCCACTAAATGACCCACACTTCTCTAATGAATGACATACCGGGCCTTTTTTAATTGATGTATGTTTTTATTTTCACACTGCTTGTCAGCAACAGAAAAGTGCTTTTATTCTGTCTTTACCTTCTCCTTTTTTGTCATTCCATCCCATTGCACTTTTCTTGCAATCATAAAATCTTTATATTATCTCACTGTAGCTCAACATTTGTTTTAAATATTGTATTCTTATTTAGTTTGCTATTAACTGTTACAAAAATGTAGTCAGTGTGAAGTTCAGCATTAATATGGTTACTGTAACTATTTTTGTAAAGTATATGTGTAGGTACATATGATAAACCCTTAGCCCTGCAAAATGAAAGAGGTGGAGATTTATGAGACTCAGTCTCATTTTAGACCTGGCAGCAACTGTTTTTTAAAGGCGTGTGCCCTTGCACTTTTCATATAGTCACACCATAGCACAGTCTGATGTGAATAATTACTGCAGTCTTACAATCTGTTTTATGGATGAACAAGGACCTATAACACCACTTTCTCCAAAACTATTGCATAGCATTACGTGAGCACTGGCTAGGTGATAATTTAGGATAATGTCATTGCTCAAATTTGCAGACATCTGTGCAGATAAAAAAAAGAAGATGTTTCACTGCCTAATGCTTAGTGCCAAGATAACAGCATCACTTTGAGCCGTCTGTCTCTAACAGATAAAATGATCTAAGCACTGCAGGTCTTTTAACAAAATGGGCTATGTAAACTGCATTTTAGTGACATGGGCTGTCAGCCAAGCTGCTAGAGTCAGTTTTTATTTTTTGTTTAAATCTAACATGTCATCCTCATAGGTGACTGATTTTCGAATACCTTTCATGCTGTCAAATAAATCCTTCAATCTTAGGAAGAAGTTTCTTTCATAGACAGCTACATTCCCAAAAGGCTTAGTGAGAATATAGTTTTTTCACATCAGCTTTCTGCGCAGAATTGCCCTTTTTGGGTACTTTCAAAAGACTTCCAGCCTCTATAAATTTTATTCACTGTCATATTCAAACTCCATTTGGCAATTTTTTTAAATCTGGAAACATAATGTGTGAGCATTTGTATTTTATTGTGTTTCATGACAAATTGACCAAAGGAAATGCTCCATAACTGAACTGAAACAATATTGTCTTATTTCTTGTTTTTTTTAGCTTCACCTATGAGTGCTGACTTCTAAAGTATTTTGACGCTGTTTCCCTGAAAATGTCATTCTTTATTTTTCCGTATGTTATACCGTATACTGTACACCACTGGTCACAAGTCCTCCTTCTAATGATATACTTTCCTGCAGGTTTCACAACCAACTCAAATCCAACACACATCATTTAACTAATTCAGACTACTGAAGGCAATTATTATATGGATCAAGGGGGTTGACAAGGGTTGAAACTAAAGTCTGGAGAAAAGTTGATCACAAAGAGAAGACCTGGTGACCACTTCTGTACATAAGGCAAAATAATGAGAGGTAGCGGAAGTGCAGAAAGACTCCTGAAAAATCTGACAGAAGAACACGTTCTGAGACACTTGACACTTCTTAGGAGACTTTATTAAGGTCTTACTACCCTCTACCAGCTCTGCTCCACCCTGACTTCTCTCTGATGTCTCCCTAGCTCAACCAACCCAACCCACCTCATCTGTGTATTGTTGTAACAAATGCATTCATAAAGTGCTAAGATTAAATTTAACTGATGTGACTCACCCATTTTACCCAGGGTGTTGTTTAATGTATGTTTTCGATGTCCCAAAAACCAAGCAAAATACTAAGCATTGAACTGAGTCTTACCATTGCTATATCTGGGCCCTGCCATTGTATCTTTTTGAACTATCAATCATGCTGCATTGACAGATGCCTCAAACTCTTGGAGAATGCGGCCCTGCAGATGTCCCATCATCTAAAGTACTGCTTAGCAACAGGGCTCAGGGATAGACCCCCACCATTTTTCTCTCCTGATGAGGGTTTAATCAAATGTTCTTGTCCATGGACAGTGGTACTGGTGGGATTCCAACCAAACTAATAATATTAATAATAATAATGATAATAATAATACCATACTATAATCTATAAAGAAACCCAAATGGAAAAGAGTCAAATGGAAAAATACATACTCATTTGCTTATTATCACCAAAGTGCCACTTGGTAGATGACTCAGTGCATGTCTTTCCTGATCCTAGGCCAGCAGTATTCTTGTAGACTCCCATTTTAATAAAGTATGACGCATTTGTTAATTAGCTGATGAGTTCATTCCGTTGTGCTAGAGTTCAGGTGCACTCCAAAACCAGTACTGGGAAACACTAGTTTATTGGATTTATCCACTAGTTTATTGGATGGAAGGAGGCTCTGCCCTCTGCATTGTTCTGGATAATTCTATACCAGCGCTGCCCTGGGACTTCCTGCTCATGACTGTATACACCCACACTCTGCAAAAAGTGATTATTTGGAGCAATACCACACAGGTACCCAAACTCAGGTATCCCAGCCCCCAGAGGTTTACCTAATGATGTTAAAGGTTTGTTAAAATAAAAACTGACATTTAAACATTTCATTCCATTTTCAAATGAGTTCATGTAAATTTCAAAACATCAAAATTTAATAGATATTATATTACAGTATCACTTCTTGCTGGAATGTGAATTTAATTTATTAATTGATCATGTACAGTTGGGTGCTTGAATTAAAGCATGCAATGGTTCTTGTTAGCTGTACTTGAGTCTCACTTTTACCGATGGTTGTAGAGAGCAAACAGTGTGTAGACTTCTGTAAATAAAAACCTAGCTGTTAGTATTTTGTTCACATATTTGTAGAGCTGCCTCATGTTGCAGTACTCCTAAATGCCTGAGGATGCTGTGTGACCTTTGACATGTGTTGGTGAACAATCTGTGATTCACTGTTCATTTTATTCTCCCACACACGCATATGTGCACTGATATTGACCACTGCATGTGCTTCTGCCTTTGTGATTGCAAGCGAAGGATGCTTTCCTCATCCCTGTGCTCTGACCTGCAAGTGAAGCACAAGCATCCCTAACTTGACAGATTTATTCAGCAGTGTAATCCTATCATAAACATGGTTTATATATTAAGGGGGAGTAATTATATAAGGGCTAATGACTAATTCATCTGCCCATTATGTGTATGTAAGTGAACGAAGTGAGAAGTTGCATGGAACTGTCAAAAGTTTGGGAATGACTGCCATAGAAGAATCACTTATGGTTCCTGTTGAATGATCTTTTAATGAAAGATTCTGCTTTTGTGAGTGAAAATGTGGGAATGAGAAGAACCTAAAGAAACTGTACATAGGGTTCTGCACCAGTTAAAGGTTTTTCCAGTAACTGTATGTCTATTTATTTTTAAGAGTGTTAGCCATGTCAATGAATTCATAGTCCCCAGTTTGTCCACAATGCTCTGTGCAATTGTGCTCTGTTCTTGCACAACTGGGTTGTCTTACTAGCTCCTGTGTGTTTTCTTATTCCTTGCTTTAGTGTTCCTGTGTTCTTTGACCATGCTTGCCTCAAATTAAAGTTGACGAGCTGTACTTCTAACCTCATAGCCACTGCTTCATTTCAGATCTACTGTGCAAGAGTTAAAATTGCTGTATCCCTGTCCAGTTGCTTGTGGGCTGCACTGTATGTTCCATGTGCAGCATCTTAAACTAGGGCTATTCTGATTATCCAGCCTATTTATGAAAACAGATTTTCTCTTCTCTTGATTTAACAGTGTTACCTATTCAGACTAAGAGCAACTACAAAGACTATAAAGGCAGTTTTTTTTTTCCATAAGTCATTTGTGAGAAACTCTTTATTGCATTTTACAGCACAGGAACAATCTTCAGTAAATCAGGATGTTTGGTTTCCCTGGGACTGTAGTCAGACATCAGTGCAACTGCATAAATCGGTTGTCTCTCTCTCTCTCTCTCTCTCTCTCTCTCTCTCTCTCTCTCTCTCTCTCTCTCTCCCTCTCTGTCTTTCCTCTGTCTCTCTCTACCTCACCCCCCTTCTCTCCCTTTCCTTTCCTCTTCTCTCTCTTTCTCTTTTCTGTCTCTCACTCCCTACTTCTCTCCCACTTTCTCTTGCATTCCCTCTCTCTCTCCCTATCTCTTTGTCTTTCCTTGTCTCTGTTTTGCTCCCCCTCTCTCTCACACACACTCCATCTCTCTTCTGCTCCCTCTCTCTCTCACTTCCTCTCTCTCTCTTTCTTTCCCTTGTCTCTTTGCGTTACCTTGCCTTGACCAAGACTCTGGGCAGAGGAACAATGGAGCATGGAGTTTATTTTTCTTTATGTTGACATTTCAGGAAATATGAAGCTTTAAATTTATGTCTCTCTCTCCCTGTGTCCATGACATTGATTTCTCCTCCAGCACATCAGCAGTAACAGCAGGGTAATCTAGACACTTGTGCTGAGATTTTAACAGTTGCCTCAGAATATGTACAGTTCCAGAATATAAATAGCTGCCACTTAGATAACCCTGAATCTGTCCCGGCCTTCATTCATCACCTCTCTATGCCATCTGTTTGAATATGATGAGGTTGTCTTGATTTCCTCATCATATATTCCTGCATCAAATATTATATTACAGCCAGCAGGGAAATGCATCGACTAAAAAAATGTACTGACTGATATGTAGTGCAGATGGGTGTGTAAATCTGAAGCCATGATTATAAATTAAAGCCTTCACCGAATTATGCCTTACAGCAAACACGATGTATTGCATTTTCCAAAATGTTGCAAACATGAAGAACTTGGTGTGTATATGAAAATGACAAATCTTCAATAGAAAAAGGAACTTTAGAGGAAAAAAATGTTATCCTGATGTTCATTTCCTCTGGGGAATACTGTTAGTCATGCTGTGTTTGGCTGTGACTCACCCAGTACTACACCCCTGCCTGGTAAGGTGGGGCCCTAAAGCATTGGCTGGTTTGTGAAGCCTTATTTCTAATTTACTGAAATGTCAGAGGGTCAGCTTTGACTTGCTCATGTAATTGGGCCCCTACTCTCTAAAAGTGTGAACATGTAGAAAATTGCACATCTATTTTTTTCAGTCCTGGTAAAGAAGATGTTTGTTGCAATATAATGGCAACAGCAACAACATTGCACTTACAGAACTGCATATAGCAGCACTCTGGGTAAGAGCACACTGAAACTGAACTCCATTTGTGGTCTGTAGATGCTACTGAAGAATTCATTTGTTATTTGTGAACATTAAGGGGGAAATAATGTTCCAAATAAGACATGAATTTGTAGACTGGAGCCACACAGCTTTGTTATGAGATGGCTTGAGATGGAGACGTGCTATTCCAGGCAACGATAAATATTTGTGCATTAACAGAGCATTTAACTCACTCGTGCAATATTGCTATACACAGTATGATGCTTATTAATGTTAAACACTCTACACGCACAACTGCATTGTGTGGTAATGATCATTTGATGTAAGTATATGTTATCTAGAATAGGCAGAAAGTAATTTATTTTATTGTAGTTATTATGATGTTGTGATGTTAATTGTCTAGTCTGGGAAGTAGAAATTTCATTGTATTTTGTTAATATGATAAATTTTTAAATCCTAAAATCTATGAATCCTAAATGGATGAATCCTATCCAAAAACATTAATTCACTAATGCCATAAAGGTTATGTTCTGTTCTTGCTTATATGAGCCACTTTAATGTTAAAAGGCAAAAACTAAATACATTTTAGCCATTTCCTACACAGTGTCTATGTTCTGTGACAGTTCCATAAGATTTTAAAACATTTAAATTAAGAAAAAATGGAAATTCATATGACTTTGATGCTTTTCTAAGTAAAGAAACATTTAAAGGCCTTCAAATTCAAACAATAACAACAAAGACTGTGGGGTACTCTTAGGTAACCCGTTTCCTGGGTGTATTTGATCATTTGTAAAGGTACAATGTGTTATATAAAGTAGATACAAAGGACATCTAAGCCACAATACAGCATGTTTTTATAATAACTACAGCAAAGTGGTAGAACAAGTCTGATGGTTTGGTCAATGACGTTAGACCAATTCACTTTTCCACTAGGAAATAAAACTCTAAAGCATCTGCTGAACTCAGGTCAGAGTAGGAATTGTAGTAAGTCATGTGTAGGTTTGCCAAAGCTGGAAAACATTGAGGTTATATAGAAACTGTCCATGGACCCTTGAAAGAGTAGACACGTCATTACACTGATATGGAGAGAAAGAAAGATAATACACTGGATGAGATAGGCACAAAAAGTACAGTTTCTTTACGACCAAGTGTGCACAGGTCTAATGTTAAACAATGCAGCATCAACAAAGGCTGTTGACCAAAGAGGAGTGGTGATAAACTTCCAGTACACCAACTGAGACCAGGTGATTACAGAAGCAGGGACTGGCTCACCTGAGCCTGCATATTTCCAACAGACAAACAAACAAACAAATAAATAATCCAACGGTTCTCAACTCAGCCCTTGCCCCCACCACTGCTTTTATATTCACAAGAAGTTTTATAGGCTAGGTTACTTCTGCTCTCTGTGTTCATAGTGAGCCCAGTTTATTCTTTTTCAGGCACTTGCTTACACATCAATCATCAGAGATAACCACACCTTTGATTACTGTTGAGGTGTATTGAAGACCAACAAGAGCATAAGGCCTTCTGTATACTTACGGTAAGTTAGCATTAACAAAACATGAATAAAGGAACTTCAGTATTAACAATGCATAATGTTGACAGCATCACAAAAGCAAGGAATTGCTAATTAAATCATTATTATGGGTCATTATGGACTCATATTTATCATCACACTTTATTGA
This sequence comes from Arnoldichthys spilopterus, assembly GCA_037974385.1. NCBI lineage: Eukaryota > Metazoa > Chordata > Actinopteri > Characiformes > Lepidarchidae > Arnoldichthys > Arnoldichthys spilopterus. The sequence continues at coordinate 10,549 of JBBPDA010158461.1, read as the reverse complement.
GATTACCAACTACTGTTATTTTGTTGCTGATTTTGGTTCTATTTGATTTGATACAGCAATTTAGCAAACTCAGTGTGGCAATCACACTGGGGCTCTCTCTCGCTCTCTCTCTCTCTCTCTCTCTCTCTATATATATATATATATATATATGCTCGTGGTTAAGTATATACATTTACTTAAACACGAGTTATATATAAATATATAAATTTTGAACACAAATCAAGACGTTTTTAACACTAATCGCGATGTTTTGATCACAAGTTGAAATATTTTGATCACAGATTGAGATGTCTTCACCAGGAATTGATTTTTAGCACATACTGAAATGTGTTGTCCTAATCGCAAATGCGCACAACGTAAACTTTGCATGGTGCGTTTGGTCTTCTGCAGCTTTAAGACACAAGACACGCTCATCCACTCATCCATTACAGTCGTTTTCCAGGTGACCCAGTCGCGCGTGAGAATGTGCGCTCTCTCTCTCTCTCTCTCTCTCTCTCTCTCTCTCTCTCTCTCTCTCTCCCTCTGTCTAACACACACACGCGCGCACACTGAGGCGCGCGGAGTTCGTGCTGAGCGGGAGGCAGCACTGGCTCCTCTGTGGGTTACTTTTGTAAAGTATTAAGCTTCCTCGAACAGATGTGTGGAAATACGTCGACATTGGTGCACAGAACTGAGTGAGGTGTGCCTCACATACCAGCCGCTATCGGTGGACATATCGCTTCGATTTACAGTCCACAGTCAGGACAAGCCACAGGCACACAGGATCGCCCCCACAGGACCCTCCAGCCCGTGAGATGCTGAGATTATTATGCTAATAATTTGGGGGTGTTTATGCTAATAATTTGGGGGTGTTTATGCTAATATTTGGGGGTGTTTATGCTAATATTTTGGGGGTGTTTATAATAATATTTATATTTATATTAGACTTCCTATGTGGTTCTGGGATATTTATGCTCTATTTCTTGCATTTACTCTTAGTCGCATGGCTTCTCCTGCATGAACAGTACTTTTGGAGACTAGTAAGTTGTTTCCTACTGTTTTATTTTATTTTTATTTTTTGATTGTCTGAATTAAAGTTAACAAAACTAGCTTTTCTTAATCAAACTCGTGTTATGTATATTGTATATGATGATCACTTTTTAGAACAATATCACAGATTAAGGTAGCTTTAACACTACAATGTGTGAAAACATCAGATAGAAGATAAACATCAGCCCATGAGAGCAGAGGATGGTTTTTCCGGTTCCTACGCTGTGTTGTGGCTGATATATAAGCTGACTCCATACAGCAGTAGCACACATGAGAGTGACTCATGAACATGGGCTTTAGTGCATGTTTAAACGAAATATTACAGAACAACTGGTTATTCTTATTTTTAATGAACAGACATTAATATTGCGTGCTACAGCTTTTTATAAGGCAGGTGTGTAGGTAAATTACAGTTTCCTGTTTGAGTTAAGCATTGTTTGATCAAATACATTAAATTTGACGTGTGTTTTCACTCCACAACTAATTTTCTTTGATTGTACTGTTTTCAGTGTTTTGTAGCTGAGAAGCTGCTTTTGTTTATGACTACACTGCCGTGTTGGATCTTTAATAATAAAAAGTTTACATTATAATCTTTTTGACATGTGTGAGATCATAGAAATGTAAAATGTGAAATTTTATCATGTTTCATACTGACCCCAGTATTGAACCAAATCACATCATTGCAAATTTAAAGGTCAAAAATGGCCGAATGGATGTAGGATCAAATCATGATAAAACTTAGTAATGATGTTGGCCAACCAGTGTCAATATGTCCCATCAGTATCCACCGGGGTCCTTCTGTCACACTGTCACATGGTTTCTTTTATGGGGTCCTGGCACTGAACCTCCCTAATGTCTTTTGGAGATAACACAGCTTCTCCACAGCTTGATAAACTGTTGTACTGTTCTGTGTTACTCACCAGATTGTATATGTGAGTTTGAAGCACCTGAAATCACTTTAGGAAGAGACCAAAAGACATGATACAGGCTTCTTGTCCCAGCAAAATCCCATCTGCTGAAATGATTCCAACTGTGACAAATGTATCATCTATTTAAGTCCAACTGCACTCTTAAAACAAATATGCCATTTGTAAAAATGAAACAACGCCTACATAGCATTAAGGTTCTACACACACTGTAAGGTTTTCCTAGAACCACAGATTCAAATCAAGAACTAAGAGTGAGGACACAAATGAACACTGAGTGAGTTCAGCACCAGAAATAAGTATCTTTGGATGTTTTTGATACAGAGTTTCAGTAAAGATTTTTGTTTCTTCCTATCTTTTGAATTACAAACCAAACATGAGAGAGTCTTGAAGCAGAAATGAGTGTAAGGCACAAGAGGTGGCTGCATTTATTGACTTGATTGTAAAAGAATCAAAGAAGCATCATAGAAAATTTAAGAAGTGCTTAGACTGATCAAATGTTTGGAACAGATTGGAATTTAGACAGCCAATTATAATGTCTGGATTAAGTATTTTATTATTTTTCTTGTCATGTCGCATTGAATGGCGTGGGTTTTTTATACTGTGTGGTATTGGAGTGCTGTAAAAAGTCAGTGCTATAAATGTACTGAATTTCGATACCCAGCACTGGGGATTTTGCCCTTTAGCCCTCATTTGGTGGCAGTGAAACATGAAAATATATCTATAGTTAGAAGCCTGGTTAATCATAAACACACTTCACACACTCCCATTTTTTGCCAAATGATTGGAGAGATTTTGATGCTTTACTCACATGTCTAACGGTTGTTGCCGTTTTCCTGTATAAATACATTTTGTCATTAGCCCTGAAGCTAATCTGTTTGCGCTTCAAACGCTTTTGTCGTGGGGCACCATAACATATATATCTGATAATCCAATAATAAAATAGAAATATATATATCTGTACACATGGAATGACTGAATTTATGCTATGTTTTACATGTATCTATGCTATTTATGCCATTCACAGATTAAAAGTTTTTTTGCATCGTAATGAGCTGAATATGGCTGAGAATATGTAGAGGGAAAATAAACAGCCTCACCTTAGAGTGTACTGTTATTAGGCTAGTGCAAAAATATAGATGTCAAAAGTGTCATAAAACACATACAGAGAGAGAGAGAGAAAGAGAGAGCATATGTTCATGAGAGACAAATGAATGGCAGCGGTTTTGCTGCATGAGTTATGGAAAGTGACAGGTTTTCGGTGTGGGTGCTCTGTTCTACACATTATTCAGTATGTTGCGTCTAATATGTGTAATAAGATACTTAAAGGAATTTCCCAGTATTTGTCCTCTAAAAACATATTTTTATCACATTTTTATCAAAACTATTTATAAAGTATAGTTCTCAATGAGGCTTATGGAAGGTATTTTGATCATCATTTACTTATGAAGAGCATAATTCCCAAAATAACACTGTATTATTTTCAGTTTTTTTCAATGATTTCAACGCAATTTGCACGCAATTATATTGCACAGCACAGCAGCACATTCATTAAAACAGTAATACGTTTTTTTTCTAATCTCTGCTAATTGTAATAAAGGTATATTTTGTAGTCAAATGGATTATGAATAATGCACACAACTGTAGGAAAATGTAAACTTACATTTCACAGGTTGAACTTTGCATTTGAACAAAAAGCAGGTTTATCAAATCTATGATTTTCTTTAAAATGAAGAATGAGAATTTTTGGATGTAAGCGTCCTGAACTAAAACATGAAGTCGCTTTGAAAAGTGGTGGGTCAAATGCCCTCTCGCCTCAGTGGATCTGGTGATCATGCATCACAAATTTATACATTTTGTTGTAGGGTGGCTGTGGTGGTTCCTGATTGGGCCTTTAAACCCAAACCACAGTTAATCAGTGGTAGTTTTTTTATACAGAGTGTGAAAATCAGCCTTTTTATGACTACTGTTATTCACATTGCATTATGTGAAGACCTTTCTATGTTAAAATGTTTGAGATTAGTATAGATGGTAATGTCACAGTATGACTAAACAAAAAATGTCTAAAAGCACTTTTGTTTCATGTGATAATTTCAGCAATATCAACATGGAAGGAGCCACTATTGCACTAACAATTTATTTGTGTCCCTATTTAGCATTTACCGCTTTTTTATGGGCACAGTCACATTTATTATGCCACCACTGATAAGGTCCTGTACTAAAATTTTGAGCTTTACCTTCTCTGTATGGATACCCACAATTATAACAAGTGGCTCTACATTTAAATCTTTTTATAAAATGCAGCAAACGTGCCTTCACCAGGTTTGCAAATGTTTTGATTTTCTGAAGTACTTAAGCTTGGTCTAATCTCCTCTGTAGATGGAATTCCAAGGCTTAGTCAAAGAAAGAATGGCAGCAATAATTCTAGTGAAATGCTTACCTCTGTGGTCTTTGACAGCAGTAATTTGGGCTAGTTTCACAGCAGTGGATTATACTTTAGCTTGCTCTGATCATGTACAGTGTGTTTTCTTAAGCTGCATTGATTATGTCATAAGATTGATAAAGATGACGATTTGTGCTGAAAAAAAGTTTTATTATTTTGACTTGAAAAAGTAATCAATTGTAATTATTAGAACTTCTGATAGTAATTTACCAGAACCCACATTACTGTATTACTGTACTACATTTAATGCATTTATCTTGTAAATAATCTATTGATGTTAAAATATATATATAATATTTTAACATTAATAATGTTAACATTAATCGATGCATTGACCAAAATAGACAACAATCTCCTATGTCGATGTGACCCATAAATATCGATGTGTATTCACTCCACAGTCAATTTTACTTTATTTTACTGTGTGCAATGATTTGTACTAAAAATTTGCTCTTGCTAATGACTAGACTGTTGGATTTGACCTTTAATAATAAAATGTTTACAATATAATGTGTTTGCATATGTGAGTTTATGGAATTATAGCGGATTGTGAAAAATGTAATCACATTTCACACTGACTACAGACCCCAGTATCGAACCGAATCAACTGAATTGCATTGAGCCAAATCACATGGCTGCAAATCATAAGGTATTGATATATAATAATCAGAATGGATCAAATCAAGATGGAACTTGTGGTGTACACCCCTAGAATGCTTTCTGAGTGCAGCTATTTCCATTCAGACAACTCAGCAGCGTATAATGACTGATTAATTAGGCAGGTTGTTCAGAGTGTTACGTATTAATGAAAGGGTCTGGAATTCCACTTACAGGTAACCGTGAACTCTCTGACTTTATGGAACACATACAGGTATTTTAACAGAACTAGCTGCACCCATGCGTGCACTTTCAGACACTGTATCACAGGAATGATGCTGTCTTCAGTGCTAATGGCTCTCTTTCAAAGCTCAATTTCCTCAGTGAAAAGGGCCTCCATTTTCTAGAGCAAAGGGCATTTCTCTGAGCTATGATTTCATTCTGTGTAATGATTTGTGTTTCATGTATGCCATTCATTTAAGTCTCTTAACCTTGTCCTATTTACCCTCTCACTAAATATCAACATTAGAAAAACAAAGACAGTGTTGGGACAAATACTGGCACCGATTACATGACTATAAACAAACACAAAGGTGGTGGTGGCGAGGTACTATTAAATATTACAGTGACTGTTAAGGCAGCGCTGAATTTAATTAACTTTACTGCATTTAACTCTACAAATAAATATTACATTTGTAATTCTTCATTTGTAATCCAAGTAGATTTAGTAGATTAAGTTCTCATTTTAAAATGTTTGCGTATCAGCATCAGCAGTAGGCCTTATTGAATAATCATGGATATTGGCACTGACCCCCAAATTTCCATATTGGGGCATTTAAAAAATGCTATTACAATCTTACTCATTTCATATACTGCACCACACAGAATCAAAAGTTACAAATACTGCTTTTGTAAAGAAATATGCAGTTCATTGTTCTGACAATAGCCAGTATATGCTCTGAAAAGCATATTGTGACATGTTGTCTTATTGCCCAACCAATTCTTAAACACCTGTTTCTTTCCCTTGATCAGTTGTTATTTGGTCTTCTATCTCATACTGATGACCTTGCCCTCAATTTTTCATTTGAAACCTTTCCTGATCCCCGAATCAGTGATGTATTGTGGTAGCAGGCTGATCTGACTTAACCTTTATGTTTATTTTCCCATATGCCCTTAATGGTTGTAAGCTGGTTTAATCAAATCGACTGGCTGCTATGATAAGAATCTGTTAACCTATTATTTAACCAGTCATGGCTAGGTTTCCCAAAAGCAACACAGCACAAATATGATTCCTAAATGGCAGAGCGAGCATTGAACACTTTCTCTCTCAGTTAAGGTGAAACTAACACTAAGATGCTGGGCCCAGATCTGTACCTGTGAAAGTATTTCCGTTTGAAAGATATTAGTCATAGACATCAGTCATGGAACTATCCCTTATATATATATATATACATTTAAAAGAAGATGTACAATAATAATATTAGATAGTAAAACTAACAAAAACGAATAATTCTTAGCTGTCTGACTGTATCTTGAAATAATTACAATGCAGTTTAATGCCACTCTAATGATATAACATTGTGTGGTTTACTGTAAAGATGTTTATGTTCTGTTTAAATATTAATTGTTAGTAGTGAAAAAGGTTGTGCACGTTTGTGTTTTAAAATCTTAATGTATGTGTCCTTTTTTAACTTCTCTAAGGGTCTCTGCACAGCCTTTCTAGGAGTAACGTAATCTGACTTTCTTAAACTTTGTTTGTGTGTGTTTGTAAATTGATATGCTCATTCACCTATTATGCTTTTGTACAGGTTTAGGTCTAAAAGTTAAAAAAACAATCAACATATTTGTGAGCTTGAAATGCGGATGCACTCTGTAAAGCAGAGGTATCCCCTAGCATTAGTTTAAGTCACAGAAAGTAAGGTGTGCGTCAACAGGCACTGGTGCAACTGGCAAGGTCCCTTAATGCTTTGACACTATTTAAATTACCAGCCAATAATGTGTCCACAAGGTTTGCATTTTAAACAAAATCCCATGTAGGGTTTATTTAATGTTTGATCTTCTCAGGATTATACATAATCTGTACGATTTGCCCTTTTGACACACTTTGTCTCTGAAAATGTTTGAACTTTGTTTTGAGAGACACTATAGCATAGCGGAGTTGGCCTGGTGGTCTCTTTGCAGATGTAGCTGAGAGATACAAGAAGAATTTTAAACAAGCTGTGTCTAACAAATGTATCATTGGGTGCAGCCTGCTCTTTCTCTCTCTCTCTGACTTTTACTCTTTCTCCCTCTCTCTCTTTAATAAATTAGAGAGTTCTGCAAACATGGCCATTATATGTTTAGGCTTTGCAGTTTAAGAGCAGTTTAAAATACTTTAACTGGGAACTCTGTAAAATCTCAATAATTAATGATTTTTAAAACCAGCAGACTGGGCCATGGTCTTTATAGCTTTATTGTTTTTTTATGAACTATGTTGCTTTATAAAAGGAATACTGAATTTAATTGAATAGTTGTATATTTTGTTAAAGGTTATCCAGTTTATATGTTAATTACTTAAGACTGGCAGTAATTACTGCCACACAGTGGGATGGCACAACTGGAGCATGCCAACATAAGGTATGCAGCAGGACTGGTCCAACAAGCAGGCGGATGTAGCAACAACAAACAGAGCTTTACTGAAATAGCAGAATGACCCGTCAGTGTTATCAATATAAATTAAGCAAATGGAATTGGGTGAGAGTGATGACTCTTCAGGAGACACTCTTCATTTGCCTGGCAGAATGTCTGAAAGCTCCTCTTCTCATTACTGTGTGAGGGTCACTTTGAAGTGGGCTGTCAACCAGAATGAATGCTTCTGAAACACAGGGCTGAAGATAATCTTTTGGTGAGTTAAAGCCACTCATTGTTAGGGGCAGGTGTGAGACTTAGGTGTGGTGAGTGTTGAATTAGGTGCGTTGGAATGGGGGGTCACTAAAATGTACAGGGCTTCTGTACCAAGAGCTTAGAACTGCTCTTCAAAAAATGAAGGTTCCAAAATAAGCAATACCACAGAAGAACTACTGTTAGTTCCCTTTTGACTGATATTTTTTTTAAAGCATAGGGCTGAAACTCTGGCCTGCACGTTTTCGTCTGGTACACACCCAGTTCAGTGCAGTAAAGGCTAATTAATGAGCTGATCAGTTGAATAGGTGTGTTGTGAGCAAGAAAAACAATAAAATGTGCTGAGCAAAGTGGTCACCAGGACGAGCAAACTGTTTTCCCATAAGTTTTGCCATTAGCAACAACCTAAAAGGGTGGTGGTGCATTTGGAATTTTCCTTGATTGGCCTGGTGGCCAGTCTTCTCATGCACCTGACTGATGTATATACTTTTTCTGGTAGAGCTCAAGTTACACAGAGTTATGTAAGCAAGTTTATACCCTCAGCTAATCTTCTTGCTAATATAGTCCCTTGTTACAGTGTGACACAGACAGTTAGCTTGGCAGGGACTCCTAAGTGGTACACACGCATGGCCCATCAGTGATATGATTATTCCCACAGAGTCTGTCTTCCACTTCCTAGGACCTAAAATGAAGATGCTAAAGCTTATTTTTTCCAGAGAGTTAGGTGAGAAGTTTGTAATATTTGATCTCACATCACTTTCTCCCCTCTGAGGTCTGGCCATGATGTCAGTGGACTGTGTGCATCATTGAAATACTTTCCATGTGTTGTCACTTGTAATGCAATATATTCTAGATCAGAAAAAAACATAGAATCTTAAAACTCTGGCGCAAATGGTTCTTGAGTGATGGCGTAAACGTTTGAACCAATTTTAACCAATTACTTTTGAAGTAAAGTGAAAGTGACTGTTTGTCATTGTGAACACACTCAAGCACCACAACAAAATGTAACGTCTGCATTTAACCCATCACATGTGCACAAGTGGAGCAGTAGGCAGCTACCAACAGCACCCGGGGAGCACTGTAGCGAATGGTACCTTGCTCAAGGGTACCTCTGTAGTGCCCGGGCCGGGACTCAAACCTGTGACCTTCAAATGCAAATTAAAAATTAAAAATAAGAAACTCACTTCAGCAAGACGGCATTTATGTCTGTAGCTACCAATGGCAAGAAAAATTAAATGTTTGCTGCTTTATTGTGTGTTTTTCATAACTTGATTAATCATCATTATTAATCACTGTGTTACTGGATTACTTATATAATATAATATAATATAGTATAATATAATATAATATAATATAATATAATATAATATAATATAATATAATAGTGACAGCCCTAAATGAGATGTGCGAGTGTGAAGAGCCATTCAAACATTTACATAATGTAGAGATTGTTTACCAATTAAAGGGTTCTTCTAGTGAAGTGGAGGGTCTTTAAAGAGGTTCTTTTTCATTTACATTTTTTAAGAAACATCTTTTGAAATTTTCTTTAGGGAACCGAAAGAACTTCTTTAAAGGCATCATGCAAAGAGCCATTTTAATTTTTGCCTGTTCTGGACTGCCAAGAAAGATTATGTGAAGCAGCATAAGACAAGGGATTTGTTAATCTAGTCATTTTACTGCACCGTCAAAGTCACAGAACATGTTTTTCATTTGTAAACACTTTCTGTTTCAGCATGATGTCAAAGGATGGCAATATAGCTAATGGGAGTGCTCTTTCTGACCTTTTTTGACATATTGTGCTTGTCAAATATGTTTGTCATGTTGAATATGGAAGTCTTGTGTTAAAGAAAATATATACCAAGAACGCTATCGATTTTTTCAACATTCAGCATTTAAAGCAGTTTATGGGTAATATGAAAAAATATAATACTGTAACGAATCACGTCCCTTGTGTTTCCACGTGTCCGTGTTTTGTTTTGTTTAAAGCCACGTGTCTTGTCCTCGTGTTCATTGTGTAGCCACGCCCCACAGCTGTGTCTTATGGTTAGTAATTTCCTAGTCAGCTGTCTCTTGTTTCCTGTGTCTATTTAGTCTCTTGGGTTTGGTTTGGTGACTGTGGATTGTCCATTGTGTTATGTCGAGCTCTGTCGTCCCATTCGTTCATGCTTCATATTTTGTTACCCTGCTTTGTTTTCAGTTTTGTGTTTGTCATTTTATTTAATAAATCTTTGTTTACACCACGTCCCGTCTGCGCTTGCTGTCAAATCAACCCTTAAAACGTGACAAATACCAATAGACTTGAAGCAGTTTTCATGATACACATTATGCACCACTATGTTAAGTCTTTTTAAGGTTTGAAAAGGTGGAACTAACAAAAAGCCTAAGCCTAAAACTCACACTGATAATAACATAATTTCTGAAGGCTGTTAAGGCATTTATTTGAAATACAATAATGTGATCAAAGCCAATAAAGTATGTATATATAACTAACTATCAGATATATTTTATAAATCAATAATATAATTATATACTTACTGATCATTATTGTTCTCTAAATGAGCTCGCAAACTCACTCTGAATAAATCTCACTGAAATCTCTCATTCTACACACTGATACATTTTCCTGTGGCAAATGTGGACATGCACACACTGTAACTCTGGCATAAAATTTAAA